>JANRMT010062841.1:56159908-56212846 GCA_026402145.1 Polypterus bichir lapradei | reverse complement strand
AGACGCGTTGCCACCCTTCCACCCAGCTCAGCTCAACCCTGGGATCTTCCACAGTCCTTTAAATAGTCCTTGACCTGGAAGTGCTTCTGACCCCTCAGTCCATGTGACTATCTAGCACTTTCGGGTCAGGTGAAAACTCCTTTTCTTCATCAGCCCGGAAGCACGTTATTTCTTCCAACCATGTGACTGGGATGTACTTCCGGGCTGTGTGAAAAATAAACGTCTCTGTGCCTCCCTACAGCGTCCCCTGGAGGTCCCGACGTTATCCAGCAGGGCTGTGTATTAAAAGTCCATGATGCCCTTCCGAAATTTGGGGCATCTCCACGTTGCAGGGAGGGCTCCATCTGGCTGCTTGGGGGTCTTGGCTGGGATAAACCATAGTCTACAATACACCCCCTCAGCGAAGAACCATGGTTCAAAGTGTCCAGCCCCGCGGGGGATGTCTTCCTCCAGGAGGAGATTCCGGTCAGACCTTGATTATTCTGATTAAAGTAGTCCCTGGAGAACCTAGGGGGAACATCATGATACTGGGACACTCTATCCCCCAATCTCCAAGGACAGTTTCGGCAAATATGGCCTGGCCAATGGCAATTATAACACAGCCTCTGTCCTCCTGCTGTTTTCCCTCTGCAGAACAAGAAACAGTCGGGAAACTCTGGCTCCACCCCTTTTCTTGCCGAGGAGGGATCAACAGCTGCCTTTGTACTCTCTACTCCCTTTTCTACTTTGTCAGGAGACCCCCATTTCTCTTTTGGGATCCCCTGTTTAATCTGGGGCTTATCCACAGTTTGGGTCTCTCTATGGGAAAGAGACAGCCCTTTTACTATCTGCACCCCCTTTGACTTAAGAATGACCGGTGGTGACCGGTGGTGATGTGACCGGTGGTGATGTCTTTAGCCCCCCAGCCTATCCAGCTGCTCCGGCTCGACTGGTTCTTCCCCTGCCCACTCGGTCAAAGTACAGAACTCCCGTGTAGGGCTCGCAGAGAATTGGCACCCACTACTAATCAATCGCGGGCCCAGTTCACTCTGCGTCCCTATATGATATATGGTACAGGTCTCGCTTACCTGTACCACCGCATTTATCATGATGGGAGACTCCCGACCCAATCGCCGTAAGAATTCCTCCACCTTTTTTAATGGCGCTTCAGCCACTGCTCCCATCCCCCCAACGATCTTCTCTATGTTCATTAGGACCTGAAAGGAACTCCACACGGGCTCGATTAGTTTTTCGATTTCCCGCACGACCATAATGTTATTTAATTCGGCCAGAGGCAGACTCAAACCATCAGTTGCCTTACCTTCCGGCTGGGAGCCAATGAGTACACTCGCCTCTGGCACATGTTCTGTCAGGTCTCACACAGGCTTTTGGGAATTGGAGTCTTGAACTATAGAGGTCCGGGGTGCCGCCACCGGCTGACTGTGATCCGTCCATCCATCCATCCTCTTCCGCTTATCCGAGGTCGGGTCGCGGGGGTAGCAGCTTAAGGAGAGAAGCCCAGACTTCCCTCTCCCCGGCCACTTCTTCCAGCTCTTCCGGGAGAATCCCAAGGCGTTCCCAGGCCAGCCGGGAGACATAGTCCCTCCAGCGTGTCCTGGGTCTTCCCCGGGGCCTCCTCCCGGTTGGACGTGCCCGGAACACCTCACCAGGGAGGCGTCCAGGAGGCATCCTGATCAGATGCCCGAGCCACCTCATCTGACTCCTCTCGATGTGGAGGAGCAGCGGCTCTACTCTGAGTCCCTCACGGATGACTGAGCTCCTCACCCTATCTTTAAGGGAAAGCCCAGACACCCTGCGGAGGAAACTCATTTCAGCCGCTTGTATTCGCGATCTCGTTCTTTCGGTCACTACCCATAGCTCATGACCATAGGTGAGGGTAGGAACGTAGATCGACTGGTAAATTGAGAGCTTTGCCTTACGGCTCAGCTCTTTTTTCACCACGACAGACCGATGCAGAGCCCGCATCACTGCGGATGCCGCACCGATCCGCCTGTCGATCTCACGATCCATTCTTCCCTCACTCGTGAACAAGACCCCGAGATACTTAAACTCCTCCACTTGGGGCAGGATCTCGCCCCCAACCCTGAGAGGGCACTCCACCCTTTTCCGGCTGAGGACCATGGTCTCGGATTTGGAGGTGCTGATTCTCATCCCAGCCGCTTCACACTCAGCTGCGAACCGCTCCAGAGAGAGCTGAAGATCACGGCCTGATGAAGCAAACAGGACAACATCATCTGCAAAAAGCAGTGACCCAATCCTGAGTCCACCAAACCGGACCCCTTGAACACCCTGGCTGCGCCTAGAAATTCTGTCCATAAAAGTTATGAACAGAATCGGTGACAAAGGGCAGCCCTGGCGGAGTCCAACTCTCACTGGAAACGGGCTCGACTTACTGCCGGCAATGCGGACCAAGCTCTGACACCGGTTGTACAGGGACTGAACAGCTCTTATCAGGGGGTCCAGTACCCCATACTCCCGGAGCACCCCCCACAGGACTCCCCGAGGGACACGGTCGAACGCCTTTTCCAAGTCCACAAAGCACATGTAGACTGGTTGGGCAAACTCCCATGCACCCTCCAGGACTCTGCTAAGGGTGTAGAGCTGGTCCACTGTTCCGCGACCAGGACGAAAACCACACTGTTCCTCCTGAATCCGAGGTTCGACTATCCGACGGACCCTCCTCTCCAGAACCCCCGAATAGACTTTTCCAGGGAGGCTGAAGAGTGTGATCCCTCTATAGTTGGAACACACCCTCCGGTCCCCCTTTTTAAAAAGGGGGACCACCACCCCAGTCTGCCAATCCAGAGGCACTGTCCCCGATGTCCATGCGATGTTGCAGAGACGTGTCAACCAAGACAGTCCTACAACATCCAGAGCCTTAAGGAACTCCGGGCGTATCTCATCCACCCCCGGGGCCCTGCCACCAAGGAGTTTTTTGACCACCTCGGTGACTTCAGTCCCAGAGATGGGAGAGCCCACCTCAGAGTCCCCAGGCTCTGCTTCCTCATTGGAAGGCATGTTAGTGGGATTGAGGAGGTCTTCGAAGTACTCCCCCCACCGACCCACAACGTCCCGAGTCGAGGTCAGCAGCGCACCATCCCCACCATATACGGTGTTGACACTGTACTGCTTCCCCTTCCTGAGACGCCGGACAGTGGACCAGAATCTCCTCAAAGCCGTCCGAAAGTCGTTCTCCATGGCCTCTCCAAACTCCTCCCATGCCCGAGTTTTTGCCTCAGCAACAACCGAAGCCGCTTTCCGCTTGGCCTGCCGGTACCTATCGGCTGCCTCCAGAGACCCACAGGACAAAAAGGTCCTATAGGACTCCTTCTTCAGCTTGACGGCATCCCTCACCACCGGTGTCCACCAACGGGTTTGGGGATTGCCGCCGCGACAGGCACCGACCACCTTACGGCCACAGCTCCGGTCAGCCGCCTCAACAATAGAGGCACGGAACATGGCCCATTCGGACTCAATGTCCCCCACCTCCCTCGGGACGTGGTCGAAGTTCTGCCGAAGGTGGGAGTTGAAGCTACTTCTGACAGGGGACTCTGCCAGCCGTTCCCAGCAGACCCTCACAACACGTTTGGGCCTACCAGGTCTGACCGGCATCTTCCCTCACCATCGAAGCCAACTCACCACCAGGTGGTGATCAGTTGACAGCTCCGCCCCTCTCTTCACCCGAGTGTCCAAGACATATGGCCGCAAGTCCGACGACACAACCACAAAGTCGATCATCGAACTGAGGCCTAGGGTGTCCTGGTGCCAAGTGCACATATGAACACCCTTATGCTTGAACATGGTGTTCGTTATGGACAATCCGTGGCGAGCACAGAAGTCCAATAACAAAACACCACTCGGGTTCAGATCGGGGGGGCCATTCCTCCCAATCACGCCCTTCCAGGTCTCACTGTCATTGCCCACGTGGGCATTGAAGTCTCCCAGCAAAACGAGGGAATCCCCAGAAGGTATGCCCTCTAGCACCACCTCCAGAGACTCCAAAAAGGGTGGATACTCCAAACTGCTGTTCGGCGCATACGCACAAACAACAGTCAGGACCCTTCCCCCCACCCGAAGGCGGAGGGAGGCCACCCTCTCGTCCACCGGGGTAAACCCCAACGCACAGGCTCCAAGTCGGGGGGCAGTAAGTATGCCCACACCTGCTCGGCGCCTCTCACCGGGGGCAACTCCAGAGTGGTAGAGAGTCCAGCCCCTCTCAAGGAGATTGGTTCCAGAGTCCAAGCTGTGCGTCGAGGTGAGTCCGACTATATCTAGCCGGAACCTCTCAACCTCACGCACTAGCTCAGGCTCCTTCCCCTTCAGAGAGGTGACATTCCACGTCCCAAGAGCCAGTTTCTGTAGCCGAGGATCAGAACGCCAAGGTCCCCGCCTCCGGCCACCACCCAACTCACACTGCACCTGACCTCCTTGGCCCCTCCCATAGGTGGTGAGCCCATGGGAAGGAGGACCCACGTTACCTCTTCGGGCAGTGCCCGGCCGAGCCCCATGGGTGCAGGCCCGGCCACCAGGCGCTCGCCATCGAGCCCCACCCCCAGGCCTGGCTCCAGAGGGGGGCCCCGGTGACCCGCGTCCGGGCAAGGGAAAACGTTGTCCACAGTTTTTATTCTTCATTGGAGGTTTGTTGAACCGTTCTTTGTCTCATCCCTCACCTAGGACCAGTTTGCCTTGGGTGGCCCTACCAGGGGCATTAAGCCCCGGACAACATAGCTCCTAGGATCATTGGGACACGCAAACCCCTCCACCACAATAAGGTGACGGTTCAAGGAGGGGTGACTGTGATCCGCCTTTTCTAATTTAGTGGAGGACCGTTCAGTCATATCCCGTCCCTCTTTACTTTCATTCTTGGCTGGCATCGCTTTGCTTGCCTCTCCTTTCATTTCTGGGAGCTCGGTTCCGTCGGGGAAACGATGACCTCATTTACAGACTGACGCTGACCTTCTCCTTCCCACAATCCTTTGGGAATGATCACGTGTCCTGCTTCGGCACATCGGCTTTCAATGTTTAGAGTCCTAGATCGGCAGTACAACATGTCATCATGGCCATCTTGCTCAGGTGGGAAGCAAGTATCCGACGCACCGTCCGCTTCAAGAAAACAGGCCTCTGAAAAATAACTAAAATAAGGTCCCGGCGAATCAGACGTTTTTTCGGCACATACCTCCGGACTCCGATTGCATTTTCCAAGTACATAGAGGTTGTCCTTTTGGTCCGATATCCGACAGCCATCCCGTTGTCGTAACGCTCGGGTCCTCTCAGCGTCAATCTCTACCTTGTCTTCCTTGCCTCCCACTAGGTAGGTCCATAGACGCATGGCTTCATCTAGAGTCTCGTCCTGCTTATAGGTAACGTTTAGCTCTTGACCTCCACTTGTGCTGCCGGTCTGTTTGGTCTTCTTCTTCCCCATCATTGACCGATGTACTATGAGGCTTACTATGTTGCAGTGCTGCCTGTTGGTTTTTCATCCGTGGTAAATTTAAAGGCTTTTCTGCGTGTCTTGACAATGTGTTTGGGTTTCTGTCCACAGAAATATTTGCTTTTCTCAGGTCCTCTGCCAAACCGACAGCTAAAGAATCCTGCCGACTAAGCCACTGTGACACATAGAGGGCACTATCGTCCTCTTGAACCCTCAGACTATACGCCAGACACCAGGTAAAAGTCCAAATATAATTTATTTTTGAACTATACAGTGCACAAAGCACCCTTCTCTCCACAATACTCCTAAATACAATACTCAATAATCACAATAACCAATCCTCCACTCCCAGACGCGTTGCCACCCTTCCACCCAGCTCAGCTCAACCCTGGGATCTCCCACAGTCCTTTAAATAGTCCTTGACTCGGAAGTGCTTCTGACCCCTCAGTCCATGTGACTATCTAGCACTTCCGGGTCAGGTGAAAATTCCTTTTCTTCATCAGCCCGGAAGCACTTTATTTCTTCCAAATATGTGACTAGGATATACTTCCAGGCTGTGTGGAAAATAAACATCTCTGTGCCTCCCTACAGCATCCCCTGGAGGCCCCGACGTTACCCAGCAGGGATGTGTATTAAAACTCCAAAGTCCATGATGCCCTGCTGGAATTCTGGTGGTTTGGGGGTCTTGGCCGGGATAAACTGCCAGCCATAGTCCACAATATATCCTATTTAAGGGGCCGCCTCCCTTCAGTCAGTAGCGGAAGTCGGGTGGAAGAGAGACGTGGCTGGAGAGAGGACTGGAGGCGGCCAGGAGAAGGAAGGCATTGAGAGACTGTGAGGCCTGGACCTTGGGGAATCGGTGCAGGAGGCACTGGGGTTTGTGTGCACGTGAACTTTGTATTATATTTGTGTCAATAAAGCGTGTGTTGGGTGAACTTCAGATGTCCGTCTGTGTGTGTCCGGGCCGGCATCCACAGTGGCGTAGTCGGCAGGATGATCCGTCTGGTACAAGACGGGGACCTGCTTTAGTTAATCTTGTTGTGGACGGCCCGGCGCAGCAGGGGATCCCACCCACGTGCCGCGGGTGCTGCGTGCACACAGCCCCGCAGGGTAAAGGAACCCCACGGACCACCAGGAGTCCGCAGGAGGGCCGTTTTCCACTGCCGCGGGCGGGCGGCGTGCATGGAAGGAGTGAAGCGGGCTCCGACGAGCGCGCTGTTGCTGGAGGCGCCCGGGACGGCATGGCGTCCAGAGAGGCCACGGCGAGGACGTTTCCTCGGTGGGACGAGTCCGGGGAGGTGAGTTCCCTGCCTATAGGCAGCTGGCCTGTAGGGGCCGGGCGTGTTTTCTCTGTTACAGGCAGGGACTTCCCGGATCCGCGTCAGTGGCGGGCACATGCCGGTCTGCGGGGCTCCGGCAGCACGGCGGCAGCCGCGAGGGCTGCGGAGGAGGAGACACTGCAGCTCGAGAGGCGCTGGCAACAGCAAGGCTGCTGGCAAGCACGTCGCCGCCGCAGAAGGGGAGGCAAGATGGCCGCGGACCAAAAGTCCCTCCCCCTGACAGGCACGCGATTTTATGGTGTGTCTTGTGTGCCCGCCAATGACTGCAGAGAGGTGGGACCAAGGAATGTCCATCACATGCAGGGGGGAGACCCGATTGGGCCAGAGGAGGAGGCCCACAGGAAGTTGCCGGCGTCGGAGGCTGACAGACAGGTAGGCTCCGCGTCGGTTAACTTCCTGTCTTTGCCGGCTGCTCTGTCGGAGCTGGAGGCGTGCCTTCAGCCCGCAGAGCAGCATTTGTTCCAGGTGCTACGTGCCCTCCGAGCAGAGATACAGGTACTGGAGAGGAAGGCAGTCACGTCCATAGAGGAGCTACAATCAGCGATCCGATGGCGCGGCGCTGGATTCTCCAGCCGGAGCGGCACGGCGGGGAAGGTAGGTTTCGCCGTCCCCGTACAGCATGAGGGAGGGTTTGCTGAACATGGCTGTGATGCCAAAGATCAGCTTCAAGTAAGCAGCCCTCCGACAGTAGGTGCAGCGCAACGGGCTGTCCGCGCGGCGAGGGGGGAGTCTGTGAGGACGCTGCCTGGACACGGGCTGCTGAGTGCCCCGGGTCCTAGCGCCCCCTGCCCCGAGTCGGCCGCGGTCTCGCGCCGCACTATAGGAACGCAGACGGGAAAGAGGCTCTTTCTTTGTAATAAGGAGTCTCAAACCGTCAGGGCATCCCAGAGTGACAGGAGGAATGGCAGGCTGAGTGCCGGTTCCCCCGATATGTTGGGACGCGGTTCTGGGTGCACACGGCCGCGGGGGCAGAGGGAATCCCTGAGGCCGGTGGAGAGAGTGCAGGCGGTGCCGGCGGTTCCGCCACCAGGAGGGGCATGGAACCCGCGGAGAGGGTGCCGAACAGGCAAGTGCTGGGGTGCCAAATGGAGGGGGGAACGCTGCCAGTGTGTGGCACAGGAAGGGTGCCCGGGCAGTGGATCTGCCCCTGTATTTCTCTTTCTTGCAGGGACAGACCCTGGACAAGCAGTAGGACCCCCTTCGTTGTGGACCTGCTCTCGGATGTCGGACCATCTGTTGAGGGATCTCTCTGCTGGCGTGCAGGTGCCACCACGGCTGGAGGAGGCTGCAAGGGAGCGAGTGGCCCAGAACAAAGGGGCGCGGAGGCCTCGGGGGGGTGCCGAACGAGGGGGCCCCGGGGTGCTGGTAAAAGGGGGGAGCGCAACCTGTGCGAGGCACAGGAGAGCACCGAGTGGAGGTGCTCAGGCCGCGTCTCCATCCCTATCCCTGTTGGGAGAACAGGGCCGGACATCGGTGGTCCTGGAGTAGGACCCGCTTCGGGGATATGCTGCCCTCGCAGGACGTGTCGCTCTTCCCGAGTGGTCTTCGCTGGCTGTGGGGCGCTGTCAGGGATGCCAGGGGTAACGACCCGGCCGAGACGCCGTGAGGGACTGGATGTGGATCTGCGCCCACCCTGGATCACGTGGGGGCCACCTTCCTGGTTGCTTTGGGGGCCACGGGTTAAGGGCATGGAAGCCCCACCCTGCAGGGGCCCGTGGTCACCGCCAGGAGGTGCCCCAATGCCTTGGGGACCTGTTCCCTCAGCACTTCTGCCACACCAGGAATTGCTGGGGGGAAGATTAGGAAGGACACCCGGAGAACTGCCGGGAGAACAGCCAGCACTTCCGCCACACTGGGGCGTGGCCAACGAGGGAATGCTGGGAGCAACCTGGAGCTCATCCGGGAGAGAAAAAAAGGGGCCGTCTCCCTTCATTCGAGGCTAGAGTTGGATGGAAGAGGACGAGGCAAGAGAGGAGAGTGGAGGTGGCCAGAAAAAAGGTATAGAGTGGCCAGGACTGTGTGTTGGGGTTTGTGCACATTGGACTGGGTCTGAGTGACCATTATTTATGTAAATAATTGTACATAATAAACATGTGGTGGTGAGTAACAACATGTCCGCCTGTCTGTGTCCAGGTCGGCTCCACTATATATATATATATATATATATATATATATATATATATATATATATACAAAATTAACCATAAATTTAAATAAAAAAGTATGACAGTGTTCAGGAACTTTGCACTTTTAGCACCATTACTTTGTTTCATCATTTGTCTGTGTCCATCTTCATTATGTCTATCAGTCTCCCGGTAAAAAGAAGATGCCCATGATTGTGGGCACCCAAGGCATCACACAGTCTCTTGGAGCTGTGAGACAACAGCACTAACCACAACTAGCTTAAAACAATATGAAGAAAGTGTTATTTTTCTGTAGATTATTAGGGGTACTATAGTATTTTTTCTTTAAGGGATACACAGTTTGTAGCCCTTTAACACATGCAAACTAATTAAATCATTGGTTACATTTTTTACCTAGATTATAAAGTATAAAGAGAATTGGGCCAACATTGACCCCTGGGGAGTGCCACTTTTAACATCATTTAATTTTCAAAAGGTTCATTATGCTTTTGCACTGTGTTTAAGTCACATTTCCACTATCCACTCAACTCCCACTTGTTTTAGTTTCATTGCTAGCTTCTCATGTACTACCTCATTAAAAACATATTAAAGGTCAAATTACATACCTCAGATAACATGCCTTTTTCGGTATGGTACCCCCGTCTAAATCTGTGCTCACTATTTCCCTCATAAAAATGCAAAGATGTTGAAATGTGAATGCCACAGGTTAAAGAATAATTTTGGTTGCGCAATAGCTAGAATTTTCATGTCTACTTACTTTCTTCTTGACCTCTATTAGAGCTGGAGTGGAATTTGAATATGAAGGGTTTCCTGTTATAGTTTAAATATTTAGTAAAGACTTTAGAAAAAGTCATTTTAGAGAAGGATAAAAGCTAACATAACAAGGCATCAAAAATGAAAAGGAATTTTAAAAAGTGAGTATGAGGTTTCTGGATTCTCAGCTCACTTTCAGTGTTTTTTCTGACAGGTACAGGTCAATTCAGAAGTCTAGCCTGGTAAAGAAGTAACATGACTTCAAGCCACACACATCTCTGTTTAGTTAAGAATTAAAAAGTGTCAACAGAGTTTAATGTGCATTCTCTATAAAGATTTCTCAATCTATGTTTAACTGAAAAGAGACTCTGCAATCAATTTAAGTTATAGTTACAGGCTGATTTTACTTTTAGCTACTTCAATAAATTAAGCTCAGAGAGTGCAAAAGTTTTCGCCATCAATAAAGATGGCAATGAAACTGATGGCTATTACAGCAGTTAAAATGGTGCAGGCTGGGAACTGATCCACTTTAAATACCTGGACCACTAAAAACTCAGCATAAAATAAGTTTTTGGATTGTAATATGAAATGAAATACAATATAGAAAGAACTTTTGAATGATGAAGGAAAAAAATACAAGAGCTGCATATGCTGTGTCAGAGCTCAGATAAGTAAGGGTATAAGGTGATTGACAGACAATTGAAAAGCATTTAGTCCACCATTTCATTACAACACAATCTAAATCTGTCATCATATAGCTACATTTTTCATCTAAACAGTCGCCAAGATGACTGTTTTATCTGTGTGGTTTGGTTATTTACTTCAGATTTCCATGAATCTTTGTGTGAAAATGTAGTTTCTGTATTCTGACTTGAATGCATTACTTAAGTTCCCCCATGTCTAAGTATGTGATCATTTTTATTGAAATAATTCTGCTACATCAGTCAATGTTCCTGTCTATGGCTCTATGCTTTCTAATGTATGTGTGTTATACAGATTTACTAGTTTGTGCCATCATGTGGACAATATTAGTAAGTCTCTTTTTTTCTGCCTCTTCTTCTTTTCGTATTTCTTATGTGTGTTTAAGAGGGATTGTTGTTGTTGTTTTTTTTTTAACAATATTTCTATATATTTTTGCTTTTCTGTTAAAGCTAAATTTCCCCTTGGTATAATAAATCATCCTTCTATATAAAAGCCAACTGGATCCACTTGAAATTAACAGATCTCAGATGTATATTGTACCCAAATTAAAAATAGAAAACGTACTTATGCATTTGGACAATTAAAAGACAACCCATGTCATCTACTAAAAGGGTATTTATGACTGATTTGATTGCTCAGCATTGTTATATTTTACTTACTGATCCATATGTAAGTGGTCAGAATGTAATTTATCTTGCTTAATCTTTGGCCATCACTGTACTCTTGTGGTTAGTTTCACTCCAGGAGATTGAGTTTGAAACTCAGCTCAGGCACTATAGATGTAAATGTGCACATTTTCTAAATGTCCAAATGAGTTTACTTTGAATGCTATTTTTTTCCTAAATCACAACTGATAAAAATGTTAGTTCACTTTAATGGGTTGGCCCTGTATGAAATAGCATGAGTATGCCCTGTAATGGACAGGCGTCTTTTCTTTAGATAGTGTCTGCTTTGCTGTTAATGCAGTCAGGATAGATAGACTCTGGTAAACCAGTAAACCTATAATTAAATAAGCAGACTTGGCAAATTAAAGAATGATTTACTATGAAAATGAGGCAAACTCAGAAATTACTGCAGACCTCAGTGACTTCACTTTACTGAGTCACTCTGTATACCCTTCATCAAACTTTAACTGCTCAACTCTCAGAATGCTACATGTTCATTAAGTACAAAACATTCTTGTTAATCTTCATGTAGCAGTGTTAGTTCCCTTTTTTACAATAAAGGATACTTGTAATATCAGAAAGTTTTATGTTAAAAATAGCTTTAATTATTGTTTTAAATAAATCTTGTTATTATAAAGTATACATTGCAAGTATGCTGTCACACATTTCCCAAAGGTATGGGAAAAGCTCTCCAATTACTACAATACACTACTTGTATGGCCTCTGGAAAATACAAGTCAGTGATAAAGTCTACAGAGTTATGAGACTACTAGCCATGTGCGCCCAACTACGTTGCGCGTGTTAAAGTTGTCTGTGAAGGGCTCCCTGTTTAAACGCGGCTGCCAGTCGTGAACTGGGCCCTTCGTTGCACAGCATTATGATTTTTTATAAGGGAAACAAAATTACAAAAGAAAACCCTTGGACATTGATTAGATAGGAACGGCCTACTAGGAATCACTGTCTGAACTGTAATTATGTGGTGGTGTAGGAGCATTTCTGCTTCTGTCCGTTCACAGTCTGCCTCATTTTCACGACGCTGTCGTTTCCTCTCACGATCTCTTCTCAACCTTTCTCCAATCTCGCAGGTTGCTTTGTGGCAATCCAAAGAGTAAGGCAATATACACGGAGCAATGGTTATAAAAGGGGGACACATAGGTATCCAGGCTCTTTAAAGCATAAATAGGGATCACTTCACTGACATGTGAACAAGGCACGGTACAACTGTGAGACGCACAGCCATCGCTGGCTACAACGTAACAATAATAATTTCCGGAACATGCTGTTACGTTGTCATTTATTTTACCCACTGTCTTTCTTTCATTCATATGTTACGTAGGCACATTCCTTTTATCTTCGGCAATGTCATTCTCTAACCAGGCCTCAGGAGCTAACCAGCGTAACACTGTCCACCACCCTTTTCGTTATTCCAGCACATTGTTGACATCCGTGAGTAACAACAACGTACTAAACTGGAAGGTGGCCTATGCATGCGTGGGATTCGCGGACAAACAAAGATCAAGATCTAAATGAAGATCTCTTTAGTTAATTTAAAGCACAACAATTTGTTTAGTTTGAATGTCTGTGTTTTGAGATGTGACTGGGGTACTACAGTTTTCAATAGTATAAGCCTGGAGGAGATTCTTAATGCAATGCCTATGTTTTAGCTGTCTCTCTACTGTCATCTAGTGCTTCTTCTTCTAATTCATTCGCGGACAAACAAAGATCAAGATCCAAATGAAGATTATATATAGAGATTTTCTATTAGGAATGGGCAAAGTCTATCAAGCCAATAAATTCAGTATTTTAACATGCAGCAGACATCACAATCAACCCTGTAATGCAAGAGTTCCCAAACTTTTTTTCAGCTGCAGTCCCCTTTACGAAAAACTTTTAAAGCCGTCGACCCCCTAGTCATTTACTTTACTTACTCAAATTAATAAATTTGTACAGTACTCAATATTAAATATTTCACTAGATATCAAACTTTTCATTTTAATCACTTGTAATTAATGATTGAAAAAGATAAAAGGACTACGGAATATGGCATTATCTTGTGCAACATTTAATATCGAAACCTGCACTAATGAAAATTAAAGCAAAAAGATACGAGCAGAGTTTTTTTTACATTTTTGACATTTATGAAATAAATATGTAAATTCAAAATAAGTACAAATAGTCCAAGCTGTACTGTCTGCATTTCTTTTTTGGTTCAGTCATATTATTATCTGAAGAAATAAAAACGTTTATTAACAAACAATTTCGACAGCCCATGAGTTAAATAAAAAACAAAAAAGTATGTACTTACTTGAAACAGAAGATTTTTTGTTCAAACTCAAATAAATAAACTGTGTCCTCTGATTTTCTTTTTCGTAGTACTGCTCCTCAATAAATAATTATATTCAAAGATCAAATCACAATTAAGTACATGTCACATCAAACAAACCAATTTATAGTGTTTTATGAAAGCATGACTGTACAAGACTGATAGATTCTACTAATATCGAATATCCGTCGTCTCATCCCACCGCAAGCAAGTGCGAACATGCAATGGTTTTTCATGTCCGCACTTGCTTTGATACGTTTGATAAGACAATGCACAGACATGTTTGTGCAACATGTATTTTCATGCATTCTTACGTGTGACTCTTTTAATGACACATTTTACCTTTTTGCTTGCAAGTTTGGTATGTAATGTGTTTTTATCAAAAAAAGTTTTTTTTTTAATTATTTTACTTCTTAATTAGGTACCTATTGGAATCATAGATATTTTGAAGTAACAAACAAATAGCAGTTGTAAGGGGATCTGTTTTTGCTATTGTCGACCCCCAAATTTTTTTATTAAAACTATCGACCCCTAGAAAGTTCAAATCGACTCCAGGGGGTCGATATCAACCACTTTGGGAACTCTTGCTGTAATGGATTACATATTTTAATATAGAAAGTCAGCAAAAGTGATGTTTAAAAGGAATCACACCTTCATTTATAAGCACAAAAGCACAAGAAGAGGTACAAATTAGTTTTTAATGCTGATTTATTTGTTTAATGTATAAAGCTCTAAAGGAGTAAATCAATGCTTCTGCAAATTAACTGAGTTTTATAATATGCTTAAGGTATTTAGCCAAGGGGCTGTTATCAAATTACAAAAATAATTATCAGCCCTCACATTCTTAATGCCTAGTTGGTTGGACACAATATAATATTTACTACAGTATATAATAAAACACTAAGGTGTGTGTCCAGGCCCTCAGACCAATCTGATTGGTCAGTTCGGCTTTAGTTTGATTAATCAATTTGGCTTTGGTCACACAACAAAAGTGTAAGTGCAAGATGTATGAGGAGGAATAAAGGCACACCATGAGAGAGTCACTTTGAAAGACAAAAAGTATAAAACCGGATCAGAGATAAATGTACCTCAAAAATAATAAAAGTCTGAGAACTTGAAGGAGGCTTTATGGGAACACACTAGACAAAGGGAGTGCTGGAGAAGAAAGGTTCAGACACACATAAATACTGAAAAAAGGTATTAAAAATATACATAGGGCAACAGGCAGCACATGTATTTAATTTATAATTTTTCTATTACCTGTCTTTGACAGGTTCCATGGATAGCTGACTATAAAAGAGGAAATCATGATGAGGAGGAAATTTCTGAGAAAAATAACGACATTGGCATAATTCTTACTATATCAAAAAAACGTAAATACCAACTTTTTGAAGTTATAACTTTGACTACTGGTTTATCCAGCAACTCCAGGTGAGTGTTCTTTTGCCAATAAAAATATAATCCTTTGGTTGAATATTTTACTTATTTCATGCTGAAATCTATAACACTAAAAGTTTTGGATTTAACTTGGAAGATTCTTTAAGACAACAAGACCAAGTCATAATAAAACAAGCATGAACTGATGCATTGTCCACTCTGTGAACGTTTCAAAGGAAATCTGAAACTTATACAACTGCAAACAAAATAAATCTTTAAGCATAATGTATGAAGTGATAACTGAATGATATTTGTTATACAAATGCTCCTTGCTAGTGCTCTTTTACTTCTAATTATATTAAAAGCCAGATTTCACATGACAGATTGACACTGACTATCAATCAAGCTGGCACAGAAGCAGAGGCCAACCTCTGAGATATTTATGTCATTTTGAATTACAGGTAGAAGCGAAGGATATGGATGATTTAACTGTGGGACAGATGTAATTGTGGAACTGAGAAGTCTGGTTAAAGTATTGAGCTACATTTTTGGTGAGGGAAATAAAAGCTGCAATGATAACACAGATTGTGTTTATAAACTTTCAATAATATGTAGCAAATTCTTATAAGCATACATTATGTACTTGTTATACAAAGGTTGACTCTAAATTAACATTTCCTGAAGCACTTGTTTGTAGTACAATAAGGCTGTCTTCAGCGTGATTGTGAGTGGTATAATATTTAAGTCATTTATGAATGGAATCAGTTGATGCATTGCTTTACTCAGGTCTTTTCAGCTGTGTTTACAGAGTGCTTGCTGAAGGACCTTGCACCACAATTAGGTAAAAATGATGAAACAAATGAATGCCTCCCAGAAGAGTTTTGATAGTTTCCACAAAAAATAAGAGCAGTAGACACATGAAAGAACATGCTTAGAGCACTCTCAGTCAGCTTTTCTTTATGAAAAGTGATACTACTATTGCTGTTCACAAGGAGTATTAAATTTACTGCCTTGATGATCTAACATAGATTCTTGATAATACAAGTAATTCGGAAAAAGCTGTGCCAGAATCAGAGTACACATTCCTTATTGGGAGAATGCTAGTGATATTTCAATATTAGAAGAAACCGAGTACATGAGTAATGAAGATCAAACTCCACTGAATTTGCTTCACATCAGATTTAGTGAAAACATGGTGTAAAAAGGAGATACATAAACATAAAGTGTTGGGGCACCACCTTGTTGACCCCATATAATTGAAGGTTTTGAAAAACAAAAAAAAAAAACATGCAATAATTGTGGAGTTGTTTTCTCAGATGTGAGTTCAAAACAGAGCTGGAAACAAGATGGCTGGTTCCTAGGTTACATGGCCATGTGGCAGGAAGGTGAGGGTCAAGGCAGATGAACAACAGAAGTGATGTCAGTGATAAAGTGGCTGTCAATCTTCCATTCTGCAGAGGGAGAAGAACAGAAGGCATTAGAATGCTGCACCAAACCCTGATTCGGCAGATAATTACCTTCACCAAAGCTCTTAAGTTGTCCCCCATGCGATTGTGCATGACAGTGTGAAAGTTCGTAAATTTCAACAAACTTGGCAAAATTCATTGAAGGCAATGGGGAATGGGGAAGGAGAACTGAACTTGTTTTGAGTGGATTATTAAGGTGCTAGCCTCACAAAGCTTAATTGGGTGATGGGAAAAATGCTCCCTTAAGCTGGCTGCAAAGTGACTTGTCAAGGAAAAATTTGGAGAACAAGATCACCACCAGACCCAGAAAAGTTGCTGCAAACAATGTTTTGATGAATTTTGTTGATCTGTACTAACCGTGAGGATGAGCCTTCTGTTGTCTAGGTTGTCTCTAGAGGTTTTGCAGGGGTTCTCTCTGCAAAGTCTTAGCAATTACAGGAGAGGCAAAAAGGAGGGCAGTTAAATCTGTGAGGGAAGCCACAGAGAAAGCCACCCGGTAGCTTTGAATTAGTAGGGCTGATCAGTTGGTAGATGCTGCTGGGATGCAAGTCGGGGCTTGATCACCGGGGTGAGGGTGTCCGATGTTGAAAGACTTGAAAGACCCAAAACACTCCGGGCCCCAGGAATATCACTGAAGATGCATCCCAGGGCATCTAGAAGATGTATCTTACACAGATGCATCTTCTTTAATAAACTACTTATGTTGCTAACCTATTTCTGTATCAAAAAATCCTTCCTAATTTTGAATTAACCAACTTATTGATTCTATCTAATTCAGTTCTTTACTGTGTTTTAACTTTTTTTTTAATGTTTTAACAGTTTTTTCTGGACAAAAATATGCCATGTTTATATAAAACCACTGGGAATATCAGTTTTCTAAACTTATCTCAAAATGGCAGAGGAAAAATGAATACTTATTAGTATAATAATATTATTATTAGTATAATAATAAACTAAATTTACCCATTCATCTTCTGAATTCGTTTTTCTTCCCTTTCCAGGCGAATACTTAGCTAGAGGGTTCCTTGGTAGTGCTTGGCACATAGCAGGGTACCAACCCTTAATGACACACCAGTCCATTCCTGGACACACTCACTCCTATCAGATCAATTCAGAATTCCTTATAACCCTAATCTACACCTATCACATAGACAACTGTATTTCCAATCTGCTTTATTAAATTAGCCAAATGCAATCAGGAGTGGATTTTTTTTTTTATCAAAATCACTTATTATCCATCCATCCATCCATTATCAAACCCACTATATCCCAACTACAGGGTCACAGGGGTCTGCCGGAGCCAATCCTAGCACCACCACAGGGCACGCACACACACACAAAGCACACACTAGGGACAATTTAGAATTGCCAATGCACCTAACCTGCATGTCTTTGGACTGTGGGAGGAAACCGGAGTACCCGGAGGAAACCCACACAGACACGGGGAGAACATGCAAACTCCACGCAGGGAGGACCAAATCACTTATTAATGATACGGTATATATAATAATGCAAAAACTGCAAGTGCAAAGGTAACATAATAACATGAACATAGCTGTTAAAATCACTAGTGCAGTAGGTCTTTTTATTCAAGCATATAGCATTAATAGATGGGGTGGCACAATGGTGCTGCTGGTTCATGGATTGAGCATCTTGGGTTTAAACCCTTCAACTGAACTACATCTTTGTGCAGCTTATACTTTCTTCCTGTGTCTGCATGTCTTTTTCTCTAGATGCTCTTGCTTTCATCTCACTTCCCAAACAACTGAATGTTAGGCTAATTCACAATTCTAATTTGGCCCTATGTGAGAGTAACTGTGGGTAGTTGAGCAAATGGGTCCTACATTGAACTGTGGTGGTCCATTCAGGGTGGGTTTCTGCCTTTATCCCAATGTTGGCAGAATAAACTCTAGCTCATCCTGCCACCTTAAACTGGATTAAAAGGGCTTGAAAATATTATGTTATATTACTATGTATATTTTACTCAAAAATGCAATTAATAAACAACCATTTATGCTAAGGAAACAACTGTTTATATTTCAGCTACTAAAAAGAAGCTTGGTGCATGTGCTTAGTTTCCTTTTTATATCATTAAAATGGGTAGATTTTGTGGAAAACATTCAATAATAGAACATCTGTACAAAACAAAAGACAAATTATGTGTACTTCTGCACAAATGCAAAACATTGGCAGCAGTACACAGTACTCCACAATTTCAGTTTAAATTTCCTTTACTTTCCCTTGATGCTTAGGTTTCACTTTCCAAGCTATCAAAGTTAGAAATTCCAGTGTAACAACCTTCAGTGAGTCTTAGTGAAGAATAATCACTTTGTTATTTTTGTGAAACAGATTGTTATTGGTGCTAAATTAAAACATTAAAAACATTTTAGTAACTGCCAATAGTTCATATAATTCTCAGTTTTAAAAGATTGGAAAAAAAGAAAGCACAACTACATAATCAGTGTCATCATGCAGTTCTGCCCTTATTTCATGTAAAGGTCAATTATTTACTGCTTCCATAAACCTTACATGTGAAAGTAATGTTTGTATTGAGCCAACAGTTTATTTCTCTTATTTATTCTGAGTAGTTACTTCTTCTGTTTCATTTCTAGTAATCTGAAGTTGCACTTTTCCTTTTGACTTCACTTCTTGGATTTGTTATTGCATTTAAATATCCTACCTATGCTACTACTTTTTACTACAGTATAAGATGGAAGTTTGCTAATATGTAACTATATGCGTAAGTCCAAAGGTTATTACTTAATGGCAAAGGCTTAACTGGATACTAAGAATTAGTTGTTTTTGTAATGAGCATAAGTTTTTTGCATGTGTACAATTTAACCCTTTTGGCCATGAGTTAAAATAGAACTGGGACACCTGACACAACAGAAGTCAAAGTCAAGTTCATTTTAGAAATCATATATTCAGATTTCTACTTCTTCTTGAGAATTTTTTTTTAAATGTTTCAGTAATGGTGTTTAATATTTGTTTAGAATTTGTTTATAATATTGTTATATTTCCATGTGTTACCATGGTTGTTAGGGACACTCAGCCATTTTGTAGCTTCTGTGGTGACATAACTTCATGATATATTAGATGCCATCTTATTTTAGAAAAAGGACCTACAATTTCCAATAATCTTTTTATTTTTAAAGAAAATAATTTAATTCAATGATTTCTGAGTTTCAAATTTGTTTGTTCCTAAGCTGATATTGAATTTGTTTCATCAATTGTGTTGAATCTTGCTTATTTACTGTATATGTTTAATTATTGGTTTAGTGACTCCAAACCTCTACCTCTCATTATTAGGCTTTGCATAATCTTACTGTCATTAGTTGGAAATTGTGTTGAGTGATCCCCACAGAAGTCCATTAGCCCTGGTGAAATCATTGAACTGTTCAAGAATTTAACCAAAGTTGCAATTGCCCTGAAGTCAATGGGGAAGGAGAAACTGAACTAGCTTTAGGTGGTTTATAATGGTGCCATGAACTTTTAAGAGTCCCTGTCTCCCTGAGATAAAATTAATCAAATTAAATTTCAAAACAGTGCAAATAGTGGCAACAGGAGCAGGGAGCATGAATTCATTTAGGATTGGACCTCATAGATTCAATAGCAGGTACTAACCTCTCTCAAACTTAATTTTTTTTTCTTGCCAGTGCTACCAAATAAGTCCAACACTAAAGTATGGGGATTCCTCACTCCTTCCTGTTTGCATCAAGTGCACAGCACCCTGAGTAATAATATTAAAGGGGTACATATATATATATTACACAGGCCACATAAAAAATGTACAAAAAGGCATTACCTTTAAAACACAAACATATCGAGACATTTCCAGTTTCCTTCTGTGTGCAGGTTGAATGTTTAAAAGTATTCACTAAATAAAGTTTTTCACTAACTTTTTGGCCCACCACTAGAATCAGCGTTATATATTCAGGTGGCTGTCCCATCCAAAATTGGATGCTAAAGCTGTATGATGTCACACTAGCCTTGCAAAGCATCATTAGACACTGAGAAAAAAAAAGCTTGTCTAAGTCCAACTGATGGTGAATTTTCAGAAAAATATTTGTCAAACAAGGTCACTGGTGAATCCAACACATTTTATGTGAAAATTGTTTTGCCTATCAACACTAGTTGGGAATCTTTCCCAATGTTTTGCCAGGTGTAGAAAAAAGATGTTCACTAAAGAAAAAAATGAACCAGAAATTTACCAGGAAATTAGAAAAGAAAACATTGGAAACAAGCAGGATTTAGAACCAAAAATATATAAACCAAGAATATCAGAACCTCATACATTAAAAATAACATACTCAAAAAACTTAGTCTAAAATTATTTATTGCTACCAAAATGTACTATGAGGTTTTGCATATAAATCTAAAAAATAAATAAGCTGCCATCTTAAATAGCAGCACTATGATATGCCAAATGTTAAATAAAATAACTGCTAACAAACTCAGAATCATAACATTTAGCAACAGCTGTGATAATGTGGTATGAACATCCTTGCCTGAGTAATGGAGGGTTCAGCGATCATTTTGGATATTTTCCGAATTCCAATTTGTTCCTTACATGTAATAACATAAAGTGGACTGTGTTCAATTTACGAGTGTATTTCTAATTATCAGCTTTAAGCTGCTGTCTCACACATACACATGGGAGGCAGCTAAAGGGCTCAAATGAGGGTAATTCCATGCTGGACCAGGGGAGGACAGAGTGCGTTAACCCTTTCTCTTTTTCTCCTGCAGAACAGTTAGAGGAAAATTCTAGGCCAGAGGATGTCACTTCCTGTTCCGGTCCCAATAACGTCACTTCTGGTTGCAGCACCGATTACCTCATTTTCTCTGCCAGACTTTAAAACTGCTATTTTGTCACATATGCATCAATTCTGTTTTGAACTCTGTTAAACTTGTTTCCTTTGCCTTGTTAACGAACAACTACAATATACGGGGTGGCTGCCCCAAAACCTTTTGCGCCTTTCTCGTCCTTTTGTTCTGACGCTCCTTAAACTAAGTAAATTACATTAAGTAGTTCATTTTTGAACAGAAATCATTAACAATTATTGATGTGGTCAGTTTCATGATCTGTCTTTTGATTTTAGTTTTTCTGAATGACTTTATTGTTTCTAAAAATATTTGAAACATGATTTTGGTTGTTTTGGAGACCAAGGAGTCCAGTTATTAAGTAAATGTCTTCTTTCAACATCTTTTAAAAATGTTAAAAATGAAATGCGTTATTCTGTGACGCAAGCATGATTTTTCTCATGGTCGCCACCATTTTTAGACCTTTTTGTTAATGGTCAGCTGGAAGCATGCTGCTCGTAACTTTACCAACTCAAAGGCACCTGTAAGATGGTCAGCTTTCAGGGTGTCCATGTTTCTGGATACAATTTAAAATCTTTGCTTGATTTTCTTTGAGTTTTATATTGAATTCCAGTTACAAACTTTTTCTTTCTTTCGACTTTGTCCTTAGGTTTATGCCTTGGCCCTGTTCATGATGTATTTGACTGGTTTTTGACTCTATTGCTAAGCTGCTTAACTTTTTTTCTAAATTTGCTTCTTTCAACTCCTGACCTCCCAGGTTTTGACCTTGAATAATTTATATTAACATCTAATGTCTCCTTATTCCATTTTTATTATTATTACTTTCCATTTGTCTGACACCTTTGAAACCTAGGGAGCAAATTTTAATTGCTCTTACACACTGCTGCATTCTTACAGCCATAGTCACCCTTATGTTAAACCATTTTTTGCCTTTGTTTTGTCTTCATAAATGATTAAGCCCACAATTCAAACCATCAACAACAAAATCCTACTTACAAAATATGGTAGGAACTACTACAAGACTGTGTGGTGATCCAAGGAAATGACAGACTTGATAAAAATATCTGGCCATCCTCATTAAAGGAAAACAAAAAAACAATGCTCGATGGTGTCCAAATGGAATTAAATAATAGCCTCCACGTAATGTGAAGCTGACTGATTCTCTGCATTTTTTAAGGTATAGAGGAGCTTCTTCTCACTGGCTGCTTGGTTGGTCGTGTAGTGGTGCCTCCTTCTGGGTGGTTGTGCTTCCATGGCCAAGGACTGGGAGGGGCGGAGTCTGTTGCCCTCACTGAGAGGTCTCTGAGTACTGTGGAGGAAAAGGAAGACAACACAGTTAGTGGCAACGTCCCCTCTAAGTCTGGGGTGGAATTACATACCTGGGAAGACCCCGGTAGGTGACCATCTGCCACACATGCATAACAACTGTTTCTCTTGAGAAAACTGGAAAGTATACAAAGGTGTACAAAGAAAGTTTGGATATTTTAGACACAATGTGTTTAGAAAAGAATTTCCTCAAAAAAAAAAAAAAAACAAGCTTGTAATATCTGACACATGCCACATTATTTATAGAGGCTTTTATGTTTTAGCCTTGGATTTGACCACTAATTACAAACAGAAGAAATCCCCATAGGACTAAGTGATGCATGAGTGTGACTTGCTGTGGAGCATTTAGTTTTGCTTTCAATGTGATCTCTTTCTTTTCACAAAGCCCGGGAAGAAACAGTAGAATATATTGTATTTGGATTCCCTTTTTACTCACACATTTATCAGAAGTGCTTCACAATGTTTTGACCTTGTTGATGGGTTTAGTACCAGTAATTCCACATTAACGGTTTATTTTATTAGGGATTTAGAATTAGTTTAGGCACACTATGGAAAAACCCTTGGATTATTCCCTTGAGTAAATAACAAACTGGAAATTTATGATTTCAATTTCAAACTATACAATTCATTTTATATTGTGAGAGGTTAACTATAATTGTCATTTTCATTTGGTGTATTATTAATTTGTGGCAAAGATAGAAATGACTTATGATATATGGCATAGGACCAAAGTGTCAACAGTTTTCTCATAAATATAATCTGCAGTATTTTGCATCATTCTAATTTGCAAAGGATTACTGGATTACCAGAAATAAACCTAAATTTTATGTACAAATAAGCATAGAAGAAAGAGCAAATTGTTTACTTCACTGAGGGTTATATTATAGGTAAATAAAACATATATGCTTGTTTGATGTTTAAAAAACAGGTGAATGTGTTTAATTTCTAATTCCTACTCACTTTTCTGTTTCTTTGTTCTTCTTGTCATTGACTTTTTATTAACCATCTAGGTTATTTACTTAATTTTTTTGGGGGGCGGGGGGTGTACTACTACCTCTATAACACCAAATAAAAATGTTTTTTTCTCCCTAAATCTTTGATGGCTCAATTGCTTAATAGAAAAGCCAAAAGCAACTCAGCAGGAGTCAGAAAAAAATATATTACGCATAATGGTTCATTTGTTTCTATACTGTCACTCTATAGAGCACTGCCAGAATTTGCTTATCCTGTCTTACAAATAGATATATCGTATTAATGTTTTACTGCCAGATTTAAATAAACAACAGCTATATAATATACAGAAGGACATTTCTTTAGTTAATTATTAATAATTAAGTCAATTCAATTAAGTCAATTTTACATCTTAAAAGAAAGCAGGCTATTTGCTTAGATGAATGACAAACCATTTCATTTCATATTTTCATTGTGCTTCTTGTTTTCTGTTTTCTTAGTCTTATTATAACTGTTTATTCGTGTGGTACACAGCTTACAGTATCAATACAACAAAAATTGAAATTAATTGTATAAATTTTCAGAGACAGCAATTTAATCATGATTCAGAGATAAAAATTAAAAAACATACTCTTCAAATAATTTAATTTCACAATCAGACTGACTTTATCACTTTTGTCTGTATGTCATCCATCCATCCATCCAGTAGCTGGTCTTGGAATTGGACGATGTAAACACCAGACAACAAACACAATAAGCACCAGTAGTATTACGACAAGAGGATCAAGTCATCATCAGAGTGCAAAGTAACAAGAAGTATCAATAACAACTAGGGTGTAGTAGAAAAGGAAGAAGGTTACACCTCAGTGAGTTTATTAAGGGGCTGAATGGCTGCAGGAAAGAAGCTATGAAAATGGTGCATAGTCCAAGTGGCAGTGGATCTGTACTGTCTCTGGGGTGGTAGTCTGGTGAATAAAAGGCTGCTGGGATGAGTGGAATCTGGAACAATCTTGTCCTGGCAATGAACAAGTAAATAATTGTAGGAATCTGACAGCCATTGATGTTCTCAGCAGATTGAACTACTCACTTCACCCTGGTCATGAACAGGTGGAAGAGACCCAGACAGTAACAGAAACTTTAGTAAGATTGACCACAAAATGCTGAGTTTCATTATGTGGCATAAGAAAAACAGTCTCTGATGTTATTTCCCAATAATTGAGGTGTTTTAATAGTCCCACTTCAGAGTGCTGGTAATGGTGTTCTCCAAAAAAAGAATATGGATGTGTTGTATTTATATTTTTGCCTGGATGAAATAAATTTTTATTTGCATCCACTTCACTGTCCAACTGTTTTTACACCAGAGAACATTTTCATAAACACAGTTTGTGTCTGCAAGACTGTTTAGTGAAGTCAGAAATTTTTAACATCTTTATTTTTATAATTTACTGATCCCCATTTTTTTGTAACAGCTACCGCTATTTTGTGGTCAGGTTTCTACACATAATCAATGGGACAAGTTAAAAGCTAGTCTCTCTGAGGCTTTCATATATGGTCATCTGCTTAAGTTAATGACCGAAAGAATGAGATCACTGGTAGGCTGGGCTGACCCTTAGAGATAGGATGAGAAGCACAGAAATCTGGGAGAGGCTTGGAGTAGATTCGCTTACCCTCCACGTCAAGAGGAGCCAATTGAGGTGGCCTTTGATATGGATACCTCCTGGACACCTCCTTGCGAAGATTTTACTGGCATGACTAGTTGGGAGGAGATCCTGGGGAAGACCTGTTGCATGTGCCTGTTTCCAAGCTCATGTTGAGATGTATAAAACTAATCTTAGCGTAAAGCCACTCACATTTTCACAGTAGCCTCAGACCATGAGTATGTCCATTTCTGCTTGGTTTTGTAAACGGTTGTCACCCAACGTAAAACCAGTGCTACTGTTTCTGTGTCAGTTTCCATTTGTTTTTGAGATTCACATCAATGACACAAGCTTTGTCAAATACACCGAAATTAATTGCATATCATTTACAAATTTAAGCCACTTGACACTTGTAATCAATCTGTAACAATATAATGGTGCATGGAATGACCAAACTGTTCCAACTACAATGGCTGAATTAAAAGAGAGCGTGTATTTAGAGATCACACTGATTTTTTGTCCCATGATGATGACTAGCTTCTAAGTCGAATTTAGATTTCCAAGAGCTGTCCTCTTGAAGCTGTGTACTGAGTTGGGACCGGCTTTACAAAGGCAGACTTTGAAGAATTGTGCTCTACTTGTTCCTTTGCAAGTACTATCCACCCTCAGGTATTTAGCCACAGGAGCTTTTCAACATGAACTGGCTGATCGATCAGGTACTTTTCAGTCATCACTGAGTTACGCTGTGCCAGCTTTGAGGGATGGCATTATGTGCTTGTCATCTAGATACATAAGATTTCCTTACACTTTGGCTGAACAGGCAAAAATAGGAAAAGATCAAAGCATAATTTGCAGCAGCATCCGGTTTTCCAAATGTAATTGGAGCAGTTGACTGCTCGCACACTGCTGTAAAGGCACCTTCAGAGAACGAATCTCACTAATGCTGTTGTAATCGGACAACTTCATTTGAATGTAATTAGCAGAATGCAAAATGCCAGTGCTAAATAAAATGCTGGTTATAAGTGTCTCGCCAGTAGTTACAGAAGCACACTGCACAAACGAGGTGGGCCCTGGAATTTCTCTACTTCCTCCTGTGGTGTTGACACTCAGACAGTGGGCTGTGACTTTCCTTTTCACATCAGCTTTGATATCTGACCACTTCTTTTTATTTTGGGTACTGTGCAACTTTCTGAACTGTACCACTTCATCAGTTTCCTTTTGTTGCTTATACCACTGCTTTAGCCACAAAATAGTATGTTTCTCCTTGCCGCCACTTCACTAAGCATTTAATTTAGCATTTTCTGAAATTCTTTTTTCCACACGTGCTTTTGCCATTGTCTTTTAACAAAACACTGAACAGAAAGGGATATTATATTGATTTGTATATTCAAATAGGCAAGGATTTGGGTGGGGCTGTTGACTCATACATGTGCGTTAAAATTCACGTTGATTGGAGTGTAGAACTTTGCTTACACACAGTTTGATGCATTTGATTTTTTTGTGCATTCACACATTTCTTGTTTTGTCCACACGCCATGTTTTAGTGTGAATTTTACGCACAGCGTTATTCATGAAGCCCCAGGGCTTGCTGGGAGGATTATACCTACCAGATGACCTAGGAACATCTTAGTATCTCACAGTATGAGTTGGAAACGTGGAAACAGCATATGGGCCTCATTGTTAAGACTGCTGCCCCTGCAACCAGATCTTAGATAATTGGTGCAAAATGAATGAATGAAAAATATGATAATGAAACAGATATACAGTCCCCTGGGTGGTTTAAAAATGGTTTGAGTTGAAATACATAGTTACATGTGATTCACAGGCTCTTGGTAAGTGGTTTAGAAAATGAATGGATGCACAGATTATATATTGGCAGTGCAGTGGTTAATACTACTACTCGCATTTCCAGGAATTCCCAGTTCAGCCTGTAACCGTGTGGCATGTACACATTCTCTCCATGTTTGTGTGGGTTTACTCAAAATAAACCAATTTCCTCCCACAGTCAAAAGATGTGTGTTATGTTACACTGACCCTGTAATATTATGCCCCAGTAAATACTCTGTAAATTGTTATGACTCTGTGTAATACTGACAAGTGTGATTTCTCTGAGACTAGAGACCTGTGTTTTTTCCCTGCATCTCGTATTATTGGCATAGGCTCCAGTTTCCCACCACTCTGAATTGGATTATACTGTTATAAGAATATTATGTTAACAATTTTAATTTCCTTAATTTTAATGAAAATGTTGTCATTTATAAAAGTATTAATTACTGCCAAATCAATTAGGTGGACATTGGTCATGATATTTAGTTTAATAAACTGTATAATATTAAATATTAAGCTACTACTCTTCAGTTTTCAGTAAAGGTTACAATAAACAAACCAAATACAGTACTTGGAATCAGTTGAGAAAGCAACACATCCAGAAAACAGCCTGGCAAACACATGGAGAGCACACTCCAGCAAATCAGATGTGGTTTGGAATTCCTGCCCTGCCTAATATTTTAAGATCAGCTGAATTTACACTTTTTATTGCATACGAGTTGGAACATTTTGCATGTCAAAGTTAAAGAAAAGTTAAACAAAACAATGCTGTGTAAAACATTTCTAGCACAAAGTATACTACAGCTATGTGGATAGTTATCTACATATTAAATGATGTAAAGAATGTTGTATATAAGAAAATTTCTCTCTATGTTTTGTCTCTGTTAATCTGTAGGTAATGCACTAAAATCATCTTCTGCATTACACGTGTTTGCTCTTGCTTTTCTTAAAAGCCTGGTCAATAGGAATGATAATAATACTAATAATGCTTTTTATTTATTTAGCACCTCTTAAAGTACTTTGCAGATATTCAGAAAGGCGCAACATGAATAAAAGCAAAGAAAAAGCTCAGTGAGCTTTTCTGATTTCCTTTCAGTTTTTATAATCATCTATTTGTGGACTGTTTTCTATAAAAAGCCCACATGATATCAAACTAACTAGAAACATTATATATGCAGTCAAAGTTGCATGTCAACATAATTACAATAAGTCAAAGCAAATTTCATTCCCAGAGCAACAAAGGTACAAGTAAAAGTACTGCTACAGAAATGTTAGAATTCACAACCTTTTTGGATATCTTATAATAGTAGAACAGCTAAGTCAATGAAAAACCTAATGCATTTCCAGTAAAACATTCTCTATTGACTTCTGGTTATATCTGTATAATTGTATTAAAATGTCACACCATTCATATACAATATCAAATAAAAAAAATGTGAAGTGTTCTCAAGATTTGCTTCATTACTTCCTAATTCGGGTATTCACAAGATTTACTTCGATACATTTTTTATTCTACCTCAAAATAGCATAAAAGTGCACTCCACATGCTTATATTATCAATCCTTGTTTATCTGAAATTTTGTGAAAAGGAGTAACTATAACCCGTTATATTTCATTAAGGTATGAATCCTGGGGTCAATTGATGTGGCATGCAAAACTTCAAGTTGTTCTCATCATTTTTGCTGAAGACGCCTATTGCTTTACTCTTTATCATAAATATGTAATTTCCTATATAAAATACAGTCCAAACATGACTTCAAAATTAGGGTTTTTTTCAGGTTTAGAGGACCAAAAATAGAAAGGAACCGCAATAGCTTGACATCCTGCATAACTAGACATTAAGAAGGAATATCTATCTATGTGGGAGTTTTCTCATACTGTTTAGGCAGGAGGGATCTGACAAAAAAGACTGAAGTGATTTCAAAGCATTCATAAGTAATTGTTACGAAAACAAAAAACCTAAAAGTGTAAAGAAACTCATGTTTGAAATCTTATAGTATGCCTGAATGAAAATCATCAAAAATGTTGAATTTTATTCAACAAGGAAAAATGTTATCAAATGTACATTGTAAGGTTTCTAAACTCTTTTGGGAATCCCCCCAACAGGACAACGCACAAGAGTGTCCTGAAGCGCAATCGCCATGTCTGTGGAAGACAGTTTATCTGTTGCCGGGGCAACCAGAGGTTCCCAGTGCTGCAGCGGTTCGGCACAAAAGCAAATCTGAACCAACCGCGGTCGTGCTATCAGCGCTTGTCATCAATGGGTGATGCAAGGCACATCATAAATGCAGGGAACAGGATTACTTGGCCATAACACTGCCTGATTGCTGTGTCTGAGTATAGGAGAGTGGTAGATCCCGCTACAATAAATAACCGTGCTGTTCCTGCTTCAAAACTGAATAAAGCTGGTTTTGCTAAAGTACAGAGACTCAGCCTTGTGTTTTTGGGGTGTAAGACAGGGACTCACGCGTCACATGTACAATAAAAAACCTATGTCTAGTGTTTACTGCTGTACTGAAGCAGATTTAGTACACGTTCTTTATGAGATATGTTTTGAAAGTGTCACCAACACACAGCTCAATGTTGCAATTTGGACAGTAGAAGGCCATTTCTTTGTACACTTATATTTTTCATGTTGCTTGAGCATGACAGACCGCTTGTGTTTTTGTAGGCTATCACAGCGCAAGTCTTAGTGATTTCCACATTTTTTGCTGCATTGTGAAAAGGTAAATGGGCTAATGTCTTTCTGCTCACTCACAATGACTTTTCCTTTTTGCTACACATCTGCTTGAACTTTAAGGTGACAGGATTCACTAGGCATATCATGGCATTTCAGTCCTATATTTTAATGTACATCAGTTTCACTATCGAAACTGGCTTTCAGGTTCTCCTTTACATGCCATTTTGTTTTGGTTAAAGACTCTGCCCCTCTCATAGAGATGCTCATAGAAAACGCATAGAAATATTAATGATTTTTTACAGCATAATGTTATTTTATCCACTTAATGGTAGCAGAATACTGTCTCGAGAGTTATTCAGGCTGAGCACTGTAAAACAGATCAATGAGTGTTTAAACATTATTACAAATAAATCATGCTCGGGGTTAATGCCAAACAAAGTTAATCAATGGCAGGATAGAATTAAGATAGAACTTAAATAATAAATGATATTTAGCCATTTTCTGAAATTACATTTTTTCTATCAGGTTGGTTGCAAGGTATTCAGAGCTTGTTTTGAAAAAGCGGCAACTGAATCGTAGGGCTAAATTCCACATTCAGTCATACTAGGCCATCATTGGACTTTAGTTAGACTAATGTATTTAGTAATGGGTGGCATGGTGGTAAAGTGGTTAGTACTTTTGCATCACCATCTTGAGTTTTAATCTCAGCCTGTGTGGAATTTACATATTTTCCCTAGGTGTGTATGAGTTTTCCTCTAAGTACCGCAGTTTTCTTCTCAAATTAGTGCTTGTTAGGTTAATATATGTCTATAAATTGGCCTGGAGTTGGTGTGTGCAAGAGTGTTTCTCTGTGATGGATTGGCGCCCAATCCAGGGCTGTTTTCCATCTGAGAATAAACACTTGCTCCTTGCAATCCTGTAACTCTAGAATTGGAAAGTGGATGATTGACTTTTTAACCAAGTATGTTTAGATATGTTCCACACTGCAAATGAATGGCGTAAGTAAAATTAAATACTGGAAATGAAGTTGAGAAGGAAGACATGAATAAGCAAAGCAAGAGACAGGAGGATGAACCACAAATAAACAACATTCTTTCAAAAATTCCCAGCACATCTACTCACAACCCTCTTATTTACAAGTTCCTTAATGTATTTACAAGTGTTCTCTCTAAATGTAATGTGGTTTTTATAATCATATCTGCTTCTTTGTCAGCTTTTGTGACATTCTGCTACAATATCCAGCAATATCTTTTCTGTACCACAAAAGTGCAGAGACAGCCATAAAATATAATGCCCTAAGGCTTATAAAAACAGTAAAACAGAAACAAATGTCTTGAATTAAGTTTGGTTTATTCCTACAATTAAATGAATAATGCAGGGTGGTAAGTTTTTAAATATCTCCCCAGTGTCAATTCAGAAGTCCTCCTTTACCTTCTATATGTGGATACTTTATTAGTGTTTTCCAGCACAACTGTGCTGTCTAAAGATATGAAAGTTAATTGAGATGAAGATATGTATTTTCAGTCCACTTTGTTAAATAATTAAATCTTTTTACAGTGCTTTTCTCCAGTAAACTCCATTCCAGTGAACTTTATATTGTCATTATTGTAAAATTGCTTACATGTTTACATTTTTGGACCACTAGACTCTTCCTCTACATTTTGTGTGTTTGAGAATATCATCAGTGTTGGGAACAATCCAGTAACCACTTTTGTGGGTGAAAATGTATTTAAAAAACACTTCTGAAATGTGTGAAAAATACACTGGAGATGAGCTTTGCCTTTTGGTTTGGATAGGATCAGAATCTCTGTGACTCTGTGTGGGAAGAGAACTGTTTAGAAGGCTACTTGCAATCTACAGAGAGGCACTGACACGCTGTGACCTTGACTAGGATAAGCAGGTAAAAAAATGATAGTTATGGTCAATTTAAATGTTTACAATTATGAATTAATTTTCTTTTTTTGGGGGGATATTTTTCTTGATAAAATTAAGAGCAATAAAAATAAATATATTTTATTGGTTTATTGCCCCCTAATGCCAAATAATTAAACAATAAATTCTGAACACCAAAGTTACAATTACAGTAAGTATAAACTTCAGGTTAGCAATAATAATAATAAAATAATATACGATGGGAATAAAATAATCTTTATGCATCACCTTGCAAACATGTCTTATGACGCCTCTAAAGAAGAGCATTAGATGAATTTGCTCTTTACTGAGACAATTATAATATTGAATTCATGTGACCATTGGCAGAAATAACTGAAATGCAAGTGGGACAGAATTAATTGCATTTGCAGAAGCAGTATTTGCTACAACTGAAGTATACTTGTCATGAGTCACTTTTTAAATCTTTCAAGCTGTGCCAGTAAAACTCTTTAGTCACGTAATTATTAGCCATTTCCAGAAGTATTACAAAGCAATATTAAATTGAAAAATGCTGACATCATAATCTTTTCATCTTTATATTGCTTTTTTCATTTCAAAGGTACTTTCCAAAAGCTGACTGATATTGTTTTTTTCTTAAATAAATTGTGTAGATGGTCACCAGTTTATTTTTCTTTCTTATAGCAATATGCTGTTTATCATGTAAAAGCAAAGAGAAAAATAAAAATGTGTAATGTATTCTTAAAGTATTGGTATTTATTATATTCGTACACAGTGACTGTTTTCTAAATTACCTAAAGTTCTGTTCATTCACACTTAAAAAAAGAATAACAAGATACATTCAGTATAAAAAAGTAAGTATAACCCATGAAATGTTACCTATTTTTGAACATCCTGTATGTGGGAGAAGGTTTTTCCCACTCGACTATGTAGAATTATTTCAGACGTACAACGTTTGAGGGAAGCTTTGGGGGCAAAGCCCATTTCAAAAACACCCACTCCATAGCACCCCATATTCTCTCGGTGGAATTCAGATCCTGGCCATTCCAGAACCTTCCATTTCTTTCTTTTCAGCCATACCTTTTTGGATTTATTGCTTTATTTAGGGTCGTTGTCCTGTTGCAAGGTTCACTTTTGGCTGAGCTTTAGTCTTCTGACTGATGGTCTCACACTGTCCTCAAGTACCCTTAGAAGAACTTAGAAGAACTGATAGTGAATTCTATGATGTGAACTGCCACGGGCCTGGTGCAGCAAAACAGCCCGAAACTATAACATTTCCACAACCATGCTTTACAAGTCTTCATGCAGTTTGACGTCAGCAGTATCAAGAGGCTACCTCTAGGACCCATTATATAATTCTGGGGTTCTTAGAGACTTCATTTGGCATCTTGTGTACTGCTCTCAGACTGAACTTGCTGGGGTAGCCTGACCAGGACAAGTTGGCATTTGTTTAAAACCATCTCCACTTGTAGATGATCTTCCAGGCAGTGGAGTGGTTGATTTCCAACTGTTGGTAGATCTTTTAAATCGCTCCAGATTCAGAGGTGTCTATAGCTTTCTTTTTGAAGGCTTCAGGTCTTTTCTGATCTAAGCAAGGGGATTACACACACTTCAAAAGAAAAGAGCAAATAAAAGTAGATGTCTTCAGTTTAATTGCAATGGCTTCCTCCATTTGATTCCAGTGCTGACTTATGCACCCACCCACAGAGAGCCAATTTGGAAAACTATCTCTGAGTATTTTGCATTCGGAATTTGCAGCTGTTGCTTTTCCCTCAGCAGTAGATGCCAGATGTTCGGCTGTTTCAATTTGAGTCGTGAATGTTTGCTTAACATCTTCCAACTGAGCGGTTTATTCTCAAACTTAAGACAAATTTTCCTGAATTTGTACCTCAATTTTTTCTAGCATACCTTTAAAGGCTGCCTCAAAGCGATTATTTATACGTTTCTCCTGGTCTTTAATATCCTGCAGCAGCTTCTCATTTGTCTTGTTTGTCTTTTCCTTATATCATTTATTTCCTTCCTTATATCATTTATTTCCTTCTTTATATCTTTCTTGAGCTCCTTTATGTCTTGAGCTGTGGCCATTGCAGCGATCATTACCTTCAGTTCACAAATATCATTTCGGTCTTCGTGTGACATGGTAAACCCATTTAAAGTCGATTTTCCCAGCTCGGAAGGAGTAGATGAAAACACGAAAGGCAAGGCTTTTTTCAGATTCAATGAATCTTCTGGAATCGATGAGCTATCGTGACCTGAATCACTTGCACATTCGCTCCCACTTTCGCTCTCGGCTGGAGACTATGTAGCATCCCCAGGTCATAGGAAATCTGTGCTTTCGCCTGTCTGATCCAGGTCAGTCTCTGTAAGGCCATACCTTGAACTTGGACTTAGACTTGATGGCTGTCTAGTCTTGTATGTAGATTTAGATTTCTTTTCCACTTCATTCTGAGCCCCTTTCCTGCCGCTCATGTTTGTATATGCTTGCATATACTGTAATAGAACCTCCTTAGGTTGGGTAAATACAGGATACCTCGGGATGATAAAAAACTAAGAGAAAAAATAACACCGCTGCTAACGGAATTCTGCTTCAGACATTCATCTCTCATAACGGACGAGACCAATTCCCAGTTTGGAAAACTAATTTACCCTGTGGATGTGGAAGGAAAACCAGAGTGCCAGACATGGAAAGAACTTGCAAATCGCACACAGTCAGCAACCTGACACTGGATTCAAACAGAAGATGCTGAAGCATGAGTCAGCAGTGCTAACCACTGTGTCACAGCCCTTTATGTAATTAAAATATGTTAATCTTGCATTTTAATATTATACGAAATAACAGCAAAACGCTGTGATGGTTAAAAATTATTAATCAAGACATAAGCACTCCTGTGTGCTTTCAGAAGAAATTGTCCATGAACAAGCACATTCCTCAGTGTTTGTTTTGCTAATATTCACATATTGTTTACAAAGGAGTATGTGATCTTCCAATATTTATTCGAAGCTTAGCAAAATTATATGAAATAAAACAAATAAAATGAAACTGGAGATTAGTTTATGAATCTAAGCAATGTCTTCTTCCTTATGAGTTCACTTGAAGCACTTTGTTTAAATTTGCCAAACAAGGCTGCATTAAAACCAACAGGTATGGTCACTATATTTGGCACATTGTTTTCAAGACAAATAACTTTAAATCTTATTAGAAGAGCAGCTGTGTCTTCATCTAGTACACAAATTCCTTCTTTCTGTGCTTGCCAAGTCACAAGTTAACCTCTAGAAGCCCTGACAGTGAAATGCTGAAGCCTTCACCTTTGTCTGCTAATATTAGCATGCAGCTTAAATTGGTTAGTAGCAAACTCTAATATATATATATATTTTGAATTTAGGCAGTTTTGATGAGAGTGGGCCTTGCACTATTTTAGCACCAGCTGTTTACCAAATGAATGTAAATTAACACAATAAGATTTCACTTTCACCACTAATTTATTCAGTGTACTCTGTGTGAAATTATTTCTATATTGTCTATACTTCTGTATTTCAAAATACTTTAATATATCTTTACCATATAATAACATTTTCAAACCCATGTCACACATGCACGTCTTTGGATCTCCTCACAGGCTCTGACAAGGTGCTGCCACTAAAGCTATTTTCATCTTCTCACCCCGCAGTACCAAAAGTCCTCCCAGCGAGGGCACATAGCCCCGTGAGAAGGAAACTACCAGACAACCAGAAGGAGGCATCAGTTGCGAAAGGAACATAGTGCTAGATGGGCCTCACAGCAAATGACTGATTTCCTGTTTCTTTTGATTTTGCCAAGCCCGACATTAGGGCAAAGTAATGCCATGACAGGTGTCATTTTTTTCTTGCCTTATGATTAAACAGGATGACCCAGATGGTGCCCAAAATTATTCTGAGATCATCTGTTATTCCTGTACCGGCCACACCCACTTAATCTAAATCAGTGTCATAGGTGGGCTATCCCAACAGGAAACAACCCTGAACATGGACCATACCACCCTATGCCTCACTCACACAGGAGCTACCAATTATACTAAAACAGCATGACTTTGGGAGGGAAGCCCAGGCAGACCTGGGGAGAACATACTGACTCTACACAGACAATGACCCGGCTTTAGGTTCAAGCCTATGGCACTGGATATGAGAAGTAGTAACACATTTCTATCAAGTCTTTTAAACTTGTTCTGACTGAACAGGAAAGCTTGATCCCCTTCCATTTTCCCCTAAGGTACAAATCGTACAGTCTAGGAATGCAGAAAGTCTAGCATCTCTTTTCTTGAATATTTTCCTGTGCTGATCTATCATTATTGCAATTTAGAACCCAACAGAAAACAGAGTATTCATGTGTTGTCACATGCTTTATAAGCTTGATTGGTACACCTTATATTGTCCAATATAACAGTATGTTGTAAGTATTACTGATCTTTTGCGGACAGCTAGTCTAAGAAGACTTTCAAGACTTTCCTATAAGGTGTAATTTCTAGTACCAAATCCCAAATATATAATTATTGTGTTCTTTAAATTTGTTAAATGTATATTAAAGAAATACTCCTCCCAAAAATTATACTTTTTTATATGTTACTTACCCAATGTTGTCTATAGTTAGTAGTTTCTGATGAAGTTTATCATTTGTAATTCTTATTCTGTATTGGTTAATTAAAAAATAATTTGTTAAAAAGACATGGGCTATGGTAATGGCTTTGTAAATACTTCTAATAATTCTAAGCTGTAAGACATCCACAAGTATCACAATTCCGCATTGGAATTTTTTTTTTGTCTTTTTTCTTGATGGATTTTTTTTTTGCAGATAGGTGGGACTAAGCAAGTTAAAATCCATGCACACAGATGTCCATTTACTCAGTGGTACACAAAGCAGCTGCCAGTTATTTTTCATAAAGGACCTTTGTAAAGAGACCTAAAGCTAAAACAAAAAATTCTTTGTTAGCCATGAGATTTCACACAATTAAAGCTTTCTCTTTAAATGCACAAAACAGTGATTCCAAATCCTGACAATGTTATATATTGCATTACAGAAGATTAAGCTCTTGTTGTGTTAGGAATATGCAAATGCATTAAAGAGTTAGAAACACTTTGTTTACTGGAATTACAATAACACAAAATACAAAACAGAGTCATATGTAGAAATAAAGCACACTGGGTATTGTATAAGCAAAGTAGTTTTGTGGTTAAAGGCAACCAGGAATTATTTAGCAATTTCAAATAACCGCTGTTAGAGGATAGCTTGTCATTTTCCACTAAAACCACAAAGCAGTGGATACTATTCCCCTTAATGGATCATATGTTGAGGTCTTAGAATTTACCTGCACAGGGAAAAAAGATGTTTGTGTTGCATATAAACAGTTCTTTAAAAAGAGTCAGTTACAACTTTAGTACGTATTTAGTACATGAAATATGTTTGACTTTGCTTGTTGCTCTAGCTGAGAGGAGTGGGGGTCAATTGGAACAGCGAACAAAGTCAAATATATTTTGTTTGTTGTTTCCGGGCATAATGTGTGTTTTAGCCATCTGTATTCAATTTCATTGGAACTTTTAAGCAACACAATACGTGTTTTAGAAAACTACTCTTGACTCAGGAAAAGAGACCCTTGCCAAGATAAACACACTTGTCCTTGCAGTCACTGTAAATTTCATACAAATCCATTTGCCTCTGTTTTCTATGTTATTATCAAATTTGTTTCCAAGAATATTTGTTTCAATGTTGTTTGTTATTTTTTTTTCCTGCTTGTAATTCAACGTAAATAAGTTGGTAAAAAAACTCTGACGCATCATTGAGGATAAAATGGAAATTCAGGGGACAAAGGAAAAAGTCTTCAGTGTTGTATATAATTTAAATCTTTTTTAAAATTATAAAGGCTAACTAACAAACAGGCATACAAAAATTGGCTGCAATTCTCTGTCAGTCCCATGATGGTAAACCACAGATGTCATCATGTTTTATTTCTTTAGAAAGTGTTTTACATCATTTACCACAACCCGAGACGGTATAGTATGAACTCAGAAAGTGTCTACTATAACATCATTACAACGTTTTGCTTGTCTTTTTTGTCATATTCTGTGGTCCTCTCACATAGACGCTGGTAAACCACTGCAAAGAATTAGGCACAATGTATAAGGGACGCATGACGAGTATTTCCATGACGTACTTGTTTGAATAGCAGGTGTCATTCTACAGGAAAGCACTTAGACATTGCCTACATTTTCTTACTGGAAGTTCTGCCCCTTGGTGGTGATTCAAAAGTCTGAATGTGAGACCACTAAGAAAGCCAAGAGAATCAGGAACAAAACATCAGCCAGAATAATTCTGACTTCCTCTTATAGATATAACATATAGACATGAGTGTCTCCTCTATTACTTTAAGAATTACTGTTTGTTAATAAAGGATAGTGAGAAGCAGAGAGGCAGATTCAAAGATGTGACAAAAGAGTGGGCAATCATAGCTTGGACTGATAAGTAACATAGAGTAAGAACTAGCCAAAACTTCAAAACATGAAAAACCATAATGAAACAAAGACCAAACCCCATGCAAATGTGTATTCTTGAAGTTCTTTTGCTTATTTTTACTAGTTGATATTGCCTTTTAGTTGAAAAGATCAGACATTCAGGTGTAATCACCACCATCTTTTAAAATGACCAGGTAATCACATCATATAAATATTAATAACCATATGATTAAAGAAACTTGCTACAATATTAACATCAATCACAAAAAAACAGACTAGTGTATTTAAACAAACTGTTTTTTAATATTATTAGCAAATTACAACACATTAGTCACAAACTCACAAAACAATATATTTGAGATTAACGGCTTTAACTGTTGTCACACACATGCGCATGGGATGCAGCTAAACTGCCTGAATAGTGATATTTCCACGTTAGAATAGGGGGTGGTGAGGTGCACTGACTTTCTTTCTCGATCCTTTGAAGACCATTCATGGCAAAATCCCACACGGTTCCAGCGGCCATGAAGACATCACTTCTGGCGTCCATGAAAACATCACTTCTGGTTCTGGTGGCCACAATGACGTCACTTCCAGTTCCAGCGCACATGCAGACATCGCTTCTGGGTCCGGTACCCACGATGACGTCACTTCCGGTCCAGATGACGTCACTTCCGGTCCAGATGACGTCAATTCTGGTCTTGGCCTTTAAAGCTGCCATCTTTACATACCTAAATCAGTTCTGTTTTGGACTCTGACCTGAAAACAACTCCACAAATTTACCCATTTGCAGCCAGGGCATAATATATGGGTGGCTGCCCCAAACCTTTGCTGTCTCCTGTTCATTCTTGTGACACTGTCTTAAGATGGTTAATTGACTGAAAAATAAATCATGATCAGATGAAACAGGGAATAATTAGTACCCTAGTCAAACTCTAATTAGACATATTAGTTCTAAAGATGCCATGTGGATATCTGTATTGAACGTTTGTCCTGATGTTGTCTAATATTGTGAGTACCCCAGATGAGGATTTACTGTCTGTATATAAGTATTATCAAGTTGGTTGCTCCATTGTCTTTAAATGATGACTGTACATCTGGCCTTGAAGAAGGAAAGCATACTCTGAAACATGTCAACTGAAGAAGTCTGTATTACATGTTAATGACAGGACATTGTTTTGATTTAGTTCCCTGCGGAAATCTGCCTTTACATGTTTATATGTATTTGGAAAATTATCATACACAGTTATGTCTGCAATGAGAAGCCTGTGTTGGAAGCTGTATAGCTCAAATGTACTGTTTGTTTTGTGTGTTTGTGACTAGTTGTGATTAATTTATTGTTCTTAACTCATAATATTTAAAAAAGGTATATTTAAATGTACTCAGGTTTTTCTTTCCATATGAAAATCAAACTAAATGAAATTCATAAAAGGCTCTCTGTTTCTAGCAGAAATAGAACCTACCATGTGTAAGGGATCAAGTTATCCAATGTTGTGCTTAACATCCATTCATGACCTTGATCTGTTTCAAGTCGTCAGCTTTTTGTAACAAAATTTCAAAGATAATTGAACTTTGAGTCAAATCTACTAATTATAAATTTATGCAAGCCTTTCCCTTTCATGTTAGAGTCATACCTTCTAACATGATTTTTAAATTCCACTTCTGTCTATATTGTCTTCCTTTACTGTGTCTTTGCTGTGTCTTTGCTACCACAGTATCATGCCTGATTCTTATTCCTACCCATCTCATAACATCAACTCAGTTTTTAAACAGTGGTGCTTGCGATTTTTGTTTCTTGTGTTTAATGGTATCTGTCACTATCACTTATTGTAAGTCTGGATGCCTAAATGAAGCGTAAGGATGAGTTCCCAATAAAAGGCGAAGTTCTAATTTGTGGTATGGACAGAGCCTGCAGTAACATGCCATGTTTAGCTTTGTCTGACACAATGTCATGGTTGTAATTGTCTTTTCATTTTTGGAAATTCTTTAAAAGAGTTAGCCTTTTTCACACAAATTTGTTAGAGCCAGAAGTTGCTCTAAAAACTTGCCAACATTTAGTTTTCTGTCTGTAACTTCAGAAACTTTAAAATCCATTTCTATAAAATCCAATGCTCTTCACCAATAGTAAAAGTCCTTGATAATAAATTGAACCCTCCACATTGAATTGCTCTTTTACACATTTTGCCATGAATAAGTAGGTACCAGAATCTCAAGGGGGCAGAATCAGAATTATAGTATGATTTAAAAAGAGATGTCACTTAGACAAACTTCAACAATGGCAAAAATAAGTGTTGAATAAGAATCCAAACATCAAAAACTATGTGAAAGGAGGTCACCTCCACAACCAGAAAAATATCATTCAAGCAAAGGATAAATGAAAAAGGTCATTTTATTAACAAAACTAACTACAAACAAAACACACTGAAACTTACAGCCCTTGTGGGCCTACCCTAACAAGTCTGGCCCTGCTCTATACTGTGAAGCTGATCGCATCCCTACCTACCACAGTATCATGCCTGTCACTAACTTTAACTCTGGCTTTTTGAACCTTTCAAGACCCTGGCTATCTCTTCCTCCTGCCAAATGAGCATTTATTACACTTTCCTCCCAACTCTGAACTTAAAGGTCTTCTGCCATGGAGACTATGCCACTTCCTGCTATTCCCTGGAATCATTTCTTATTTCATGGGTATCCTTTTGTTTGTTCCCCAGACACAAGGATTGAACTTTACTCTTGTGGTTCCTGTTGTTCCTTCATCCCTAAGGCTTCAACTTCCTTTAAAGAGACAAACCGTAAAGGCACTTATGCCACATTTTCTATCACAGGGTAAGCAGTGTGCCCCATGTTCTTTTCTGAGACTGGGTGCCCTCTAGAGTGACAGGAGGTTTTGCCACCTCTGCTGTTCCCTCCATGGCCTCACTCTATGTAGATTGATAAATGCATCTCTGCCCTTATCCTAGTGTCCTCTATCCACTTTTCTGTATTTCCTTTTTTTACTCGGTACTTGGTGGTGGTGCTCTGCACTACTGCCCTTGGCCTAAGTATGCTGCAGCCACATGTGATGCTGAGAGGATGAAGAGAACTCCACAAGAGCATATTCATGAACTGCAGAATGCACAAAGGGGGCTGGGCAGTATTTTGGTTTTGGACCTTCTGTAAGGCTAGAGTTTTTATTTTCCTCTCTTCCCTAGCCATCTGACCATAGTTTTTGTTATTAAGGTGGCCAATTTGATTCTCTACTGTTTTAGACAACCTTTCATAAATAAATATAGAAAAATAGTTTTTACTTTCTTTTGCAACACTGTTTAGCCATTATTATTAACTCATAAAGCATTATGAGTTATTTTCATGTATGAAAATATGATATAGAAAAAAAATGATGTTCTTACATTTGGAGGAAGATTGCAGGCCATATGCTTCTCAGACTTGTGCTGGTGTCCTTGCTTTAAACCCTGTTTTTGGGCTATGGCTCACACATAAAGGGCATACCACCATCATGAAGCTCCTGGCAGCATTTTTCCTTTTGTTATTGCCTTTCTTGCTGTCTGTCTTTTCATAGGGACTACCTGAAGGGTTTTTTTTTAACCCTGTGCCATTCCCTGTCAACCTCCTGCCAACTGGGTATTTCCTAACAACCCAAAAATTCCAAACTAAAAGAAAAAAAAGGAAAACATAACCAAAGGAATGATGACACATAAAAATAATGTGGTACAAGTCAGTAAGGGTGTGTTCATTGGGGCCAGCACAGGAAAGATTCCTTCCTTGCAGACATTTGTGCCACAATTGGGCCTGCCTTGTGGTTTATTCTGTACTGGAAGATGACTGTTAACAAAATGGCAAGATAATTAATGAACTAATTAAAATTATACTGGTGTCTGTCTCTTTATAGCAGAGTTATCAGATAAATAACATCCTGTTTGTCTAAACTAATGCCACCTTGCCAAAGCCTCAGGCTGCTAAATTAAACTGTGATACAAGAAAGGACTTGGCGATGAACAAAACAAATACTTTTGACTATACACACTCCAGACAGGCTAATCCAAATCAGCATGTGGCTTTGTATTCAAAGAGAATCCCTCTTACTATAATACACAGTGACTGATTCATGCACAACCATCTATTAATCTGTTATGCATACAGTAAATGAGATCACTTTCCCAAAATGTTAGACTTTTAAAGACAATTCTATTTTTTTGACAATTTTGTAAATTTATAAGAGAATATACAAAAAGCTTAATATTGTTTGCATTTTACTCTCAGATATTTATTAACCAGAACACCAGTTTAAACATTTGCAGCCAGCTCCTCCAAATAAATGTTTTTGCTATTATAAAGTTTACAACTCTTTATCGATGGTAAAAATACAATGTTAATTGTTGCAGTGCAAGATGCCTTTACCATTCTTATTTATTTTGTTAAGGACTTTGTTTTGCTAATGCAGAGTTGCAGCTGTTTATCTATGTAACTATCAATCTCAGCGTGGACCAGCAGAAGAAGATCTGGATTCTGAGGGAGTACAAAAGCTACAAACTTTCCAAGGATTTAACTAGAGACTAATAGTTAATGGATGCTGAGTAATGTTTTGTTTTATTGGCTACTAGCAGAATACCCGTGCTTTGCAGCGGAGAAGTAGTGTGTTAAAGAAGTTATGAAAAAGAAAAGGAAATATTTTAAAAATAACGTAACATGATTGTTAATGTAATTGTTTTGTCATTGATATGAGTGTTGTTGTCATATCTATCTATCTATCTATAATATATATATATATATTTTTTTTTTTATATAAAATTACATAAGAGTAAAAACAGACAGGAATATTATTCCTGAATAAATCAACTCAAACATTAAACAACTTATAATATTTTGCTCTCCATAAAAATATATCCTGTCTAAATTATACAAGTTAGAAATAAAGTAAACGTTAAAAGAACAAAAATTCAAATTTCTTTACTCTTATGTAATTTTATATAAAAAATAAACTTAGATTTTAAATATCCCAAAAGATTTTGCTCTCCATAAAAATATATCCTGTCAAAATTATACAAATTCAAATATGAACATGCTGCATAACAAAACCTGGAAATATAAATAAAATGTGTTCCTTTCAGCAATAACAAATCAAATCATTCAGTTGTCTTTGCTCATATGTCATTTTAGAGCTGGACGCCTGGCATCTTTTTTTGGCAACAAGTTCGTTTATGTTTGGTGTGAGGTTCTGTGTTGTGGAGATTCTCAGGATGGACTGCAGGTGCTCATCAGTGAGGCGACTCCTGTGTGCTGTTTTGTTAGTCTTTATCACTGAGAAGAGCTTCTCACACAGATATGTGCTACCAAACATGCACAAGGTTCGAGCCGCATGTAGACGGACTTTTTTTGTTCTTCAAAGTCACCAAAGCGCCGTGCAAACTCAGTGCGCTCAGTTTATCAGCAAAGTGCGTATTTGGGAACACCGTAGTGACGACTTGGTTCAACATTACTTGGCAACAGGGAAAGTGGGGCAAGTTGCACTGGTGCATTTGTGTCTCCCATAAAAGCAGCTTCACTTGAAATCACTTTGTGATTGTGCACGGGTAAAAACGTCCGCTGAAGTGTCAGATTCTTATTTAATTCTTCTGCTTTCTGTATCTTCTGCATTGCATTCAGGTCTTTCAGGTTACCCTGATGTTTTGTCTCATAGTGCCGTCTTAGATTAAATTCTGTAATTACAGCCACATTTGCTCCACAAATGAGACACACGGGTTTACCGGCAATGTCAGTAAACATATACTCAGCCTCCCATCGGTTTTTAAAGGCTCTATTTTCAGAATCAACTTTTCTCTTCAGCATCGTGTGGGCTAGCTTCGCAATAACTTGCAGCATCATAAGCTAGACTTGATTAACGCGGTAAGTGTTCGGCAAGGCAGCTGAAGCACTGCATTATGGGATCTGTAGTTTATTGTGTTACCAGCGCTTCATATACCCGGGCCATTAATAACAATAATACAGTATATAAAATGATCTCGCGGGCCAGATATAATTACACGCCAGGCCGGATGTGGCCCGCGGCCCTTGAGTTTGACACATATGGACTAAATAGAACTTGAAAAGATATATTTTTTCAAATGTGATCGCGCAATTCAGATAGAGTTGACGCACACTACAGCCTGCATGCCTCAATAAGTCATCCTCCCCTCGCTCTTACTTTTTTACCGTTCATCTAATGAATACACTGAGTATGGCTTTACCAAAACAATCATTGATGGCGAATAAAGTATCCATTATTCGAGTATGTAGATCGGGGTATATATATACATATATATATACCCGCGTATTGCAGCGGAGAAGTAGTGTGTTAAAAAAGCTATGAAAAAGAAAAGGGAACATTTTAAAAATAACGTAACATGACTGTCAATATACAGTATTTGTTTTGTGAGTGTTACTGAGTGTTGCTGTCATCAAGGATTTGATTATCATTATTTCTTTCAATCAGGTGCTTATTTGTAGGATGTGTTGTGTTCAAGTTACATTCCGTGTTTGTCAATCGTTGTAAAGATGACAGGTTTCATTCATCGATTCGTTTCTTACTGCATCAATAAACAGCTCGTCTTCTTCTTTATCTGAGACCTGACACACTGCATGCACGGGTTTTTTTTTTTTACACTGTCTTCCTTTAGCGGGACATTGACTTTTTCCACCGTGTGCTTTGTTTCCGCAGTAGCTGGATTTATGAATATGCTTGTATGTATCAGACGCTTCATATTTTTTGCTGCCTTTTCAATTGTGTAATTCGGTTTTTGTTCAGCGCTCTTTGGAACTGTTGCTTTTTGTCTGTGCACTGCGTCAGTTCACGTGAGCCGCTCGGTGTACATGCATCGAAGGTTCCCAGCTGTACTGGTACCATCTCGTGCTATGTCCATGGCTGTATTTAATGTTCCCGAAGTCCTGGCACTTAAAACATTCTCTCGCAGTTTCGCTGAGTTTGTGCCAAACACCACCCTGACCATTTCATCTTCCTCTGCATAAGCACAGTCCTTCACCCGTGAATATTTAGTGGGAGTTTGCTATTGGATTGCCGCTGACAGACGGCCTTATATGGGCAGGCACTAAATTACAAACGCCAGCGGCAGCCTGTCTATGAACTTAATTTAAAGTGTAGGTTTACATCGTGCTTTGTTTCCGAAGTAGCAGAACTCATGAATATGGTTGTATATGTCACTCGCTCGCTTCTTATTGTTTCGCTGCCTTCTCAATTATATAATGCATGTTTTCTTCAGCGCTTTTTGGAGGTCTTCCTGGTTTTCTATGTACTGCGTGATTATGTGGGAGGCGTGATGATGTCACATGAAACTCCACCCCCATGGCGTTCAAGCTCATCTCCATTACAGTAAATGGAGAAAAACAGCTTCCAGTTATGACCATTACGCGTAGAATTTCGAAATGAAACCTGCCCAACTTTTGTAAGGAAGCTGTAAGGAATGAACCTGCCAAATTTCAGCCTTCCACCCACACGGGAAGTTGGAGAATTAGTGATGAGTCAGTCAGTGAGTGAGTGAGTGAGTGAGTGAGTGAGGGCTTTGCCTTTTATTAGTATAGATCTTGGTAATCTTTCATATGCTTGTTTTAAATGGTGACTTGTTAGAAGGGATTTAATTCTTTTGTAGTATTTTAGATGAGTACTTTCCCTTCAAGTTAAGGTAAAATATGAAGCTACTGTACTGCCTTCAAATCAATTTTATAATTAAAAATTAAATTGTTCATTGTTATAAACTGTCTCCTTTTTAATTTTGAAAAAATTAAAATTGTTACTGGCATGTGTTTAATACGTTTCGGCCATTAAAGCAAATAAACATTATTCCCAACTACTCTTAGAGAATATTTGATTATCTTCCACTGGTTCAGATTCATTAAAGAGTTTGAAACAGATAGCAAAACTGGAGGAAGTTAATGAATATTGACTACAAAAGAAAAAATCAAGATAAAAAAGGTCAGAGAAGACTATGTGTGAAAATTAATTAAAAAATAAAAGACAAAAGTGTATACATCTTTGCATTACAGTACTTGGTGGAAGTACTCCAATTGCATGATATACACTTAAATGCTTTGGAATATGTGTGTATCATCTTAGTACATGTGTATTTGACAGTGTTTAACCATTTCCCCTGACAGAATGTTCAATTAGATTGTGAGTGAACTATTATTAATAGTCTGTGCACTTTGAGTAATTGTACAAATTTTCAGATGGACCTAGCTGAGAGTTTTAATTGGGCTTCAGTGAGCCATTTTCCTTTCTTATGTGGCGGGCGGCCAGGTCCCATGCCCGGCCGGGACGCCCCTTCTACATATGTTCCGGGGGAGCAATTATGCAATTACACAATTATACTTTTTGTTTCATTTGTGTATATTTTCCAATTTTTCCATTGTTTCTTTGTAACAGGAGCCAGAGCAACATGGAGGAATTCTATGACACAAGCAGCTTTCCACAGTTGCTCTCTGACTTAGCATAAAACCATTTCTGTATTTAACTGTAAAAAGCAAAACAAAACTTTTGAATTAGCTGGAAGCATAAAATATTATATTAAGTCAAAAATTATATTTTTCTATACACTGTAAGTAGTTTATAGAATTACAGCAATACTTCCATATTTCATGATTTATGTAGGTAAAAGACGGGACAACATGGTGGACAGAGTATAACACTGTCCACAACACCAGTCTGCTATCAATCTGAGTGGCACATGCACAAAAATGTGGGCACTGGATTCACTTTTGCTGTGTGTGCATTCTCTCACTGCCTCTACTCTTTATCAGTGTCTGTTTCCTTGATCATCTTTTGTGTCCCTTTACAGTGAGCTAGCAGCCTTTGTCTCATTTTCTTTACAGTTCATTACAGAGCAGGCTAGTCTTTTGGGCCACTAGCTTATTTTCAAAGCAGTGAAAATGCTGTCAGTGGTGACTTTTCTCACTTTGCCTGTACAAGGCTCACAAGACATATTACCAGTCACACTCTTATTCGCTGGTAATCAAATGTGATCTTTCCCCAACTAGGAAAAACTATCCACCTTAAGAAAAGGGTAAGTGTCTGTGTGTCTGTCTGTTTATTTGTCCGATTCCTATGTCCCTGTCATTTCAACAGATAGTGCATCACAAACATTAGCAGAAATGCATTTTATTAATACAAATGTTGTATTGACAAATGCAATTCATTTTATTACTACATGCAATATGAGCTATCCAAAATTTGATACCAGGATTGATGGATTTGTTTGACTTTCTCTGAGTATAAGGGCATTGACATTTTTATCAAGGACAACTGCACATCAATGGGTATGTCGACCCATATTCAATATAATGTGTGCCAGGTGTCTGATATAGCAGCAAATCTGTCAGTATTTGAAGTGCACAGCTAGCATCTGTTTTATGTGAGGAACAGAGAACATGCGAGATGGCACTTTGTGGACAGAGCAATCCATAAGTGAATGCAGTTCACTTGAAATATTTTCATAAACACAACAGACCTGAAATATATATAAAATACAAGAATAAACCATATGTTTTCTTTGTATGTGTACACATCTGCCATCAAACCATACATGTGATTGTTAATTTAATTTAGTTCATGTGCTTGCATTTCACAATAGCTGTGCTCAAATCATACTTTTTTCTTCTAAAAGGTGCCTCATTTGTTTTTAGGTACCACTTTGCTTTGCTCCTTCCATTAATACAAAGAAAGCCAATCATTTATTTTCACATTTTCATTCATTATCAGGACTGCCATGTCTGTGAAAACTATATGAGTGAACCACCATCTACCATGTCCTACTTTGCATGATCTTCCTTCCCCACGTCAGTCTCATGCTGGACATGTACTTCATATTCTATTTCATGGTGTGTGAAAAACATTGTGATGCCTGTTCAAGGAAATGTATAGTCATTTTTACCTAACGGAAATAATTGGAGTGCTGGCACTTTTCAAATTTGTTTTTTTCTTCATGCATAGTGACATGGGGTCCAGCGGCTGTGGGGCATCTGTTGGTGAAGAAAGATTCATGGATCTTGACTTTGCTGACAATGCAGTGATCTTCACAGAGTCAATGGAGGCTCTGATTGGGGCGCTCGAGAGACTGAGTGAGGAGTCTGAGTGTCTGGGCTTGCGAGTGTCCTGGATATAAACCAAGATCCAGGCCTTTAATGACCTCTTGGGCACAGCCATCAGCAGTGTGTCTGTTTGCGGAGAGAGTGTTGACCTTGTCGAAAGGTTTACTTACCTTGGCAGTGACATTCATGTCTCTGGTGACTCTTCCTATGAAGTCAGTAGATGGATTAGTACAGCATGGGGCGTCATAAGGTCGCTGGAAAGGGGTGTGTGGCACTCCCAATATCTATGCAAAAGGTCAAAGGTCCAAATCTTTAGAGTCCTGGTGCTTCCTGTCTTGCTACATGGTTGCGAGACATGGACGCTATCCAGTGACCTGAGATGAAGACTGAACCCTTTGGTACTGTGTCTCTCCGGAAAATCCTTGGGTACCGTTGGTTTGACTTTGCGTTGAATGAGCGGTTGCTCATGGAGTCCCAAATGAGGCACATTACCTACATTGTGAGGGAGTGTCAGTTACGGAACTACAGCCATGTGGCGTGTTTCCCCGAGGGTGATCCGGCTTGTAATATCCTCATTGTTGGGGACCCGAGTGGCTGGACGAGGCCAAGGGGTTGCCCACGTAACACCTGGCTGCAGCAGATAGAGGGTCATTTCTGGTGGGTGGGACTGGACCGTGTGTCTGCTTGGGGGTTGCAAACCAGGATCCCAAGTTATTTTGTTGTGTAGTGGGTGCGGCAACACACTGTACCAGTGCATACTCCTAAATTTGACTTGACTTGATAATGATAATGAATAGAGTGATTTAAATGTGATATTTCTTTGTTGATTATTTTATAGTTGTCTGTTGACCACAGACAGACCACAATTAAAATCCCTGAAACAATATTTAATTTAAACAACATAATTAATTGTTGTGCCCCATTTCATTTGTCGGAACTGCCACACCCTTATGTGCCGTCTCGCTCTCTCAGGTCAGCAGACCAGATGCTTTTACATGTTCCTAAGGCATGATGCAAACTCCGATGTGATCAGGCTTTTTCAATTGCAGCCCCAAAACTCTGGAACGATTTGCACATTAGGCAGGCTCCTTCACTAGCTGTCTTTAAATCTTATTTAAAAACACACTTTTACTCTCTGGCTTTTAACCCAGTATGATATGTTGGCTATCTGTAAACTTTTTATTATGAATCTCTTCAGCTCTTATGTGTTTATGCGTTTCTGTTTCATTTACCCTTTGATTATTGTGTGTCTGATATGTTTGGTTTTTATTGTACAGCACTTTGGTCAGCCTTGATGTTGTTTTTAAAGTGCTTTATAAATAAATAAATAAATATTCAGTAATGTCAATAACAGCGGCAGGAGAGGTAAAAATGAGACAGCGGCTCACACCTGGGTAACAATGTTCAATGGCGTATTCTTGAAGCAGTAGTAGAGAGTCTACAGTATAATAAATTAAAGAACAATATTCAATCACTACTTCTGAATAGAATTTCAGAGTTGCAACAACATGGTCATTAAGAACAGCAATGTAGGAAAAGTGAAGGAAGGACATGAGTGTGACATGCAGACTGGTGTGTTTAGCTGCACTATTGAGGGTACTGCTCTTTGGCTCTGTTTTTTTTTTGTTTTTTTTGTTTTGGTTCTGTTTCTGTTTTATTTGCAAATTATCTTAATCATATTGCAATCATACTTGCACTTGCATTCTCATGTAAAAATAAATTCATTAACTAAAAAGACAGTGTCTGCAGCAATGAATAGGGGGGAGTATATTCAATACACTGTATACAATGCACATATACCCTAACATGTGGTACAGATAATACCATTTGGAGTGCAATAATTAAATAAATGTATATTATTTATTAGTCATGATGTAAAGTCTCCTTCAATGTGATGTGTAACTTGGGGAATCCTGAAAAGCCACCTTAGAAAAGCTTTTACTGTTATTGTTATGGAGATATTTTGTTTTTTTATTACTAATATAAGTTGGAGAGATAGTACTTTATTTGTCCCAAGGGGTAAATGTTTGAAGTTAAATGAGCATTTACTCACATAGTAATAAGCAGCTAAGATTACACTTACCATACTCCAAAAGATGCTCAATTATTTTCCTGTTGTAAATGTCCTTTACTTTTACTTGTATATCTCATTCTGTATTGTTTCTCTTTGTAATATATACAGTATATCTTTCTTACCATGAAAAATAAAACTTCTTGTGCTCAACAGTTTTGTTTTCATTCTAGAAATTTTCATTTGTGATATTAAAGTCTGGCCATCTACCACACTATCCTCTAAACATATGCTGAGTTCTGGGTCATTGGAATCAGAGGCTCTCCAATGCTAAAGTTAAATTTCTTAAATATGTGTGGTGTTTTAATTGTTATAATCTTTTAATATGTGTATGCTAATTACTGTGAACCATACTTCTTTTATCCATAAATGAGAAAATATTTAGCAAAAAATCATCATTCTTTTTCATGTGTTTAAGCTTTCATAGTATGGAATATGGCCGGCAGCTTATTCCGGCCAATGCCCCCAAGCTGCCAGATGGAGCCCTCCCTGCAACATGGAGGTGCCCCGAATTCCAGCAGGGCATCATGGACTTTGGATTTTTAATTTGCAGCCCTGCTGGATACTGTGGGGGCCACCAGGAGATGTTGCAGGGAGGCTCAAGGACTTGTATTTTCAGTATAGCCTGGAAGTACACCCCAGTCACGGGGACAGAGGAAATGACGTACTTCCGAGCAGAAGAAAAAGAAGGAGTTTTCACCTGACGCGGAAGTGTTACAAAGTCACATGGACTGAGGGACAGAAACACTTCCGGGTCAAGGACTTTAAAAAGACTGTGAGAGATCCCAGCAGTGGGCCGAGTTGGGAGGAAGGATGATGAGCTCCTGGGAGGTGTGGAGGATTATTGATTGTGATTATTGTGTATTGTTTATTATTGAAAATATAGTGGAGGTGGAGGTGCTTTGTGCACTTTATTGTACAAATAAATTAATTATTTGGACTTTTACCTGGTGTCTGACGCATTTTCTGAGGGTTCAAGGGGATGACAGCGCCCCCTATCTGTCACAATAGATACAAGTAAAATATTAATAAGCAATACAATAAATACATTGAAGTTAAAAGATATCTAACAAAACCTGACTGCCCATTAAATCAACTTAGTTTATGTAGACATTCTCTATTCTCTGATTCTAACCTTAGTGTCAACAAGCGTAAATATGTCTGTCAATGTGTTCCTCATTTGCTTAATTAATAAAGTGGGTGTTAATGCTAATTGAATGATTGTAATAGAACATTAGAATAAAAAATTGCCAATCCTTTTCAACTGATTTTGCTCAAATGACATCAAGCTGAATTTTCAAGGTCCATGTGTTTGTGGTTCTCTGTGTAAAAGAAAACAAAAATTCTAACAGCTGTGTGAAATTTCTCCCAAACAAGTTTCCATCTTTGCCCTCATGTTCTTGTTGTAGGTTTAACTTTAAAGATTGAGAACAGTCCTGCGTAGAAAAGAAGTCATCCCTCTATTGTCTTTCCACGCTTGCAATAATAGTAAGGAAACTTAGGAATATCAAAACTAATGGGTATATCATATACTATATGTAAGCTAAACGCAGGACTGCACTAACATTGCTGTCTTCTCACACAACATAATTTTAAACTTCTTACAGTGTTTCTTACTAAAAACAAATACAACAATACAAAACATAAATCATGCCTTTGACTACAAGTACACCATGCCAACATTCCCCATGTAGTCACTGATGTTTGCACCCACTATGCCTTCAGCTGACCAACAGGGCTGTCTGCTTTTATAAGGGATAAACAATCCCACTCCTCCTGATGATTGACAGTGTGCTGCATAATGTGCAAGAGAAAAAAAAACTAGCCTCTTACTATTCCATGTGGACCTCACCCTTAAAAAGACAACATGTTGCTAATTATTCGATGTGGGATCATTTGCACCTCCAATCAACCATAAGGTATTACCTCTTTACTCTCACAAATATGATATGATAATATAAGAATTAAAGTACTAAACCATAAACGTCATACACAAAACAAATATCTAGGTAAATAAACAATAATATAGGAATGCATGTATTTAGTTAAAATGTAATTGAAGTCATGCTAACAGAAGTTATGATAAATACAATATAAAAACTCCACTTAAAAGGAGACACAAAAATAATAATGGAAATAACACTCAAGAGTGTTTATGACCACAGGAGAAATGTATTGAGCCATTAATCATACAGTAACTTTGTACAAAGAAATAAAATATAATAGGGAACGTAATACCTATACTATAATGTCAAATCAGACTTAAAGCATATAAAAATTACATCAACATAAAAAACATTGGGAGTACAAGTTAGGCCTGTAGATATTTATTAAAATAAAACTTTTTGGAAGATTAATAACAGTTGGGATTTAGAAGTATTTGAAACAGTTGCTTTTTATCTTTAACATCTTGAACCACTGACTTGACAGCAATAATTGGAATTCTGAATGTAATGGCTCAGTTTTGTCAGAGGGAATGATGTCTTATTTTTCATATTAAACACATCTGTCACATTTGACTCTTGGGAACTTATTAGTGTATTGCTCCATTTACAGTTTGATCCTTTTTGTTTTATTAAGGCATTAAGATTTTGAAACTAAGCAGAACATGCTGTATGTTGAAATGGACTCAAAACATGGGAACAAAAATGGACATCATTTCAGAATTCAAGTTATATACCCCATTCAAAAGATATATTTTTTTATTTGTTACTTGCCCCATGTAGTTTGTAGGGATGACCAAAAAAAAATTGTAATCACATTTTCATGCAGAATGGACAGAGAAACAATTTTTGATATAATAGAACCCAATGGTGATCAATACTGTACAACAGCAGACACTGTAACAAAAATAAAAAAAAGAAAAAATGTTCATGTTATTTGTACTGTATTGCATAATTCATATGTCCAGATATATGTGCAAAACATGCAAAATACTTGCAATCTTGTTAAAATTACCTTCCAGAAAAATCAGTGTACA
>JANRMT010062841.1:56096874-56158747 GCA_026402145.1 Polypterus bichir lapradei | reverse complement strand
TATCTATCTATCTATCTATCTATCTATCTATCTATCTATCTATCTATCTATCTATCTATCTATCTATCTATCTATCTATCTATCTATCTCAATAAAAGCTTCTTTACTGAATAAAGACTTAATGCTGTTTTTTCTAGTCCAAAACTAAAGTTCTCTTTGCCCAGAACTCAACTGCCTGTCATTTGTGCAACTCAGAAACCCAAGTACGACAGTGGATTTACTTTTTTAAAATCATCTAAATTCCTTTTTTCACACATGAAGCAATACTTACTGCTCTAGAGTGACACAAAAAACATGAATTTATACAATTTTGAAAATTTGTTAAAAATAAAAAAAAAAACTGAAATATTACATTGACACAAGCTTTTAAACTCTTTACTCAATGCCTCTTTGAGAGTGATTTCAGCCTGGATTCTTCTTGAGTTTGATTCAACAAGCTTCACACACCTGTAGTTGGGTATTTTCAACCATTCTTCCCTGGCACCTTTGTCCTGGCACTGGGTTTTATTTTAGGTAATATTAACGGTATTGGTTGGGGCCATAATCAACATAATAATATTGCTGAGGAATAGAAAATGATTTTAATTTATCAGGCTGTGCCTTAGGAATTGATTATTGGCAGAATCTTCATTGTTCAGCATTATAACAACTTCAAATACAATGTAAACATACAAAGACGTATTCAGATCATTGATTCAATACTACTAGTATTAGTTTGGCCAACTCCAAGCCCTGACCTCAAAAATACTGAAGCTGTGTAGGATGATTCAGGCAGAGAAAAGAGAAAAACATCAAATTTCAACAGATGTTATGACTCTGAAGACTTTACCATCGGAATTCTTCAAAGCATATTAAAACTCTGAACCAATGAGAATTGCTTTGGTTTAGAATTTTAAGAGAGGCATCACTGAATACTGACTTTTTTCAAAAGCACAAGACAGTGGAGTTATTGACACAAAAATTCTGGTGGAGCGATGCTAGAAGATCTTTATATGTGTGCAGACTTCTTTAACATAACAATAAACTTACCCAGCTAATAATACATGTATCTCTTTTACTAAAGACTACTGAAACATGAACGTTCACACAACTTTAACTTGCCTGGTCTATCTTGATTAGAACATTGTGATATTCTCTGAAATCTTTATCACCTCACTAAATACAGCCTTAAAGATTTAAAGAATATTAAAAAAAAGTAAAAAGGATAGTCTCACAATCACTCACTTCTCAAAAAAATACTGCATATTGACTATTGTCAATATAGGCAGTCAATAAGCTCAAAGGTAAGTGAAATATCGCAAGACAAAGGGTTGATACATACGGTAACGGTGCCTCTCTCTCTTTCTCTCTGTCAGGTAAAAGGAAGAAAAATAAATATGCGCTAACAGATTCCAAAGATGGCCGCTGAAAACGTCACATCTGTCAAACTCAGATGACATCTCTTCCGGCCTCTTCACATGACATCAATTCCAGCTCCTCCTGATGACATCGTTACCAGTTCCACATCACTTCCGATCCGCCTTTGATGACGTTGCATCCGTCCCACAGCTTCGACGTCATCTCCTGCCAACTCACTTCCTGTCTCCATTTTTATTTTGTCCATATATAAAGGCCATGTTTGCATGTAACGATCGTCAATTACGATTTATGTTTTTGATCATCTACAAAGTGTACGTCTGTTTCTTTGTCCTGTGGACATTATAAGGGGATGGTCCCCAAACCTTTGTATTTGTGGAAGCCTCTTATTTGTAAACTAGACTTATCACACTATGAACTGCATAAATTGAAAAATTGAAATGAAAACAAATCATGTTAAGAATCAGAAAAGATGAGCCACAACAACACAGATGGAACACACAGACTGCACACATTACACGACTCCAAATGCACAATGCACTTCCAGTAGAAGTGCTAACCACCATGTGGGCAAAGTGTTTGCTTGTCAATGTGAGGACAACAAATAATTGAAAAAAAAACAATTTTCTACATACATACCCTTACTTTCCATACTAGGATTCTTGGCTTCTTTAAAACAGGAGCATTACACTGCTGGCTTCTTTTCTACAAAGTGGAAGGTACACTTTTACCAAATCTACCACATTCCTTTTCAGCATGGTGAAAGTCAAGAAGCAGAATAATGTGTTATGAACAATACATTCCTGATGTTATTTTGTCTGCCTGGACAAGAGAAAATGCTCTAAACCATTTCACAAGTTTTTGCTGGCATGTGCTGCATCACTTCAAGTGGGAAAAGCTTGAACTTAAAGTGCAGATACATGAATAAAAAATAAACAACAATAGGTAGTCATTTTTATATGGTCAGTAACCTTCAAGCCCCATTACTAAACTGGAAAGTTCAGGTTACACATCAGACACCCAAGACAATACAGGACACTGCAGGGCCAATTGGTTCAGCCTATCAGCCGGAAACAGGTTTGCACCACCAGGCATAAAGAGAATTTCACATACTACTACAAGCAATATTTTATTAACATTGAGCATATGATAGAAAATTAAAGAAAGTGTGAGGGTTGATATTACCATTTTAAAATAAGGTAAATTACTGAGGGAAGTTTATTACTTATTTTGCACAACATCTGGTAAGGCTGTGCCCCACTGACTCTTAATAAAGAAACAGCACCGCATTCTTGTTACTTTTCTATTGGATTATTTATTTTTGTTCACTCTAATTTATATAGTGTTTTCATGAGCAAATAAACACTGATGAGATAACTAGTTTTCAAAAATAATTTTCTTGGGTGGCCTAAGACTTTTGCACAGTACCATAGAGGCTATGTAATTGGGAAGTTAAAGGAATGCATTATGTGTTTCCCAATTTTAAGATACAGTGCCAATAAAAATAATTCACCCCGTTGGAAATTTTCACATTTTATTGCTTTACAACATTGAGTCACAGTGGATTTAATTTGTTTAGAATTTTTTTGACACTGATCAACAGAAAAATACTTTTTAATGTCAAATTAAAAAAAAAAAAAAAGATTTCTGCAAAGTGCTCTAAATGAGTTACAAATATAAAACGCAAAGTCCAAATTGTAGTAAGTCAGTTTTGTGGCCTGACGTATAAAATGAAGTCAAAAGAACACTTAGATCTCTCAGTTAAAAGGTTATTGAAAACCACAAGTCAAAGAACAATACAAGAAATATCTAAGTCACTGAATAATTTCTGGAGCTCAGTTGAATCAGTCATTAAGAAATGAAAAACGTATGGCACAGTTGTAAATCTGCCTAGAGCAGGATGTCCACAAAAACTAAGTGATTGTGTGAGAAGAAGGCTAGTGAGGGAGGTCACTAAGAGCCCTATAGCAGCTTTCAAGGACTCACAAACTGTAGTGCCTGTGACTAGAGATACTGTGCATATGCAACTGTCGTGGCAGCTTTCTGGGAGAGTGGCAAAGAAAAAGCAAGCCACTATTAAAAGACTCAGCTAGATTTTTCCAGAAGATACATGGGAGACACCTTAGTCAGTTTGAAGAAGGTTCTATGGTCTAGTGAGACCAGATTTGAGTCTTTTGGCCATTAGACTCAACACCATATTTAAAACACTGTACATTATCAAAAACACACACCATCCCTAGCATGAAGCACCATGGCGGCAGTGTCATGGTGTGGCGATGCTTCTTTGTAGACCCTGGAAGGCTTGTGAGGGTAAAAGATAAATAAATGCAGCAAAGAAAATGATAGGAAAACTCTGATGCAATCTGCAAGAAACCTGTGCCTTGGCAGAAGTTTAATTTTTTCAGCAAGCCAACAACTCCAAGAATAAAGTCAATGTTACATAGGAATGCACATAAAGCAACACCGTTAATTTCCGGGAGTGCACAAATCAGAGTCCAGATCTCATTAAAACTGACAACTTGAGGCTGGACTTGAAAAAGGCTATCAACGCCCAATCCCTCCATACAACCTGACAGAGCTTGAGCAATTTTTGTAAAGAAGGAAAAAAGAAAATGTTAGTGTCCATATGTGCAAGGTTTATACAGACTCAAGGCTGCCATGACTACTAAATACTGATATGCTTATCCAAGCACATATTTTGTGTTTTATACTTTTAATTAAATTAGACAACTATGATCTGTTTCACTTTGATAATAGTCTTTTTCTGTCAATTATCTCCAAAGAAGTCAAATTAAGTCCACTGTGACTCAATGTTGTGTAACAATAAAATATAAAAACTTCAAAGAGAGTGACCACTTATCATGGGCACTGTGCATACTCCCCAGTTTGAGACAGTTATATGAAGTTCCTAAACAACACAAATAGTTTTGTAAGTTCAGGGCTGGTCTGCAAATACCAACTCATAGAGAGACATGTCCAGTCCAGAGCAGATTGTGACCATAGTATGCCTGTCCTCCCAAATACAAAAAAAATGTGATTTAACAATCACCTTGATACATTAATTGAATTAATCAAAGTCCTATGTCAGCAAAGTGCAGATTTAGTATGAGTGCTGTTTTATTTTACAATATTGCTTATATTTGAAATTAATTTAAACAACCTTTCAGGGATCCGTGTTCACTTTGACATTTGAGTCTTTCTCTGTTGATCAAAACAGTAAAAAAATCAAATTAAGTCCACTGACATTTAATTTTGCATAACAATTAAAGGGGAAAAACTTCCAAGGGGCTGCGGTGGGTTGGCACCCTGCCCGGGATTGGTTCCTGCCTTGTGCCCTGTGTTGGCTGGGATTGGCTCCAGCAGACCCCCGTGACCCTGTGTTCGGATTCAGCGGGTTGGAAAATGGATGGATGGAAACTTCCAAGGGGTGAATATTTTTTTTTAAGATTCTCTATAATACCCACACAAGGAACAGGAAATTTGTGTTACACTTTAGAGATAAAAATCTATTTTATTGTCTCAAGTTCAATAATTTTTAGATATTTAAACCTAACTATGACATGAAATGTAGAGCAATGACGCATTTTGAAATGATCTGCTCTCCAGAAGATTCTGACATTACTGTATATAGACATACTGCCATCTGGTGGTAGCATGACGAGTTTTTCTAATTTTCTGACAAGCGGATTTTATTTAAAAGAACGTCAAATAATTAATAAATAAAATATATTGTAAATGCAAATAGCATTTAGTGGACTACAATGTATACTGATTTAAGAGTTTGCCATGCAATATATTTTTTTAATTAATCAATATAAGGTTCGGTCTACCTACCCTCTGTCAGTAATGTAGTACTCTAAAGTGCCTGCGCAGACAGTACCTGCAAATAAAAACCGTTAGAGCTCCTGGGCATTGCAAAAATAAACTCCAGCTTTCTCAAACAGTCATCATTAAACCATCAGTTTATACAAACGTTGTATGGAAATGTGATTTTTATAGTGAAGAGGAGAGATTCGAGGAAAGACAATTCGCGTTTTTTTTCTTTCTTTCTTCTCCCGCCCACACGAGCTGCGCAGACCTATTCATGCGGCAAGGCAGTGGGCTGCGTTGCCATGGTTCTCTGACTCATTGCCTCTGAGGCGCCAGCAGCCGAAAAAACCCAGCATAACAAAGAGGTACACAATCAAAACACGGAGGACTTACTCCAACTGCAGCGGAGCTGTCGCAACAGACTGCTTACCGCCACATGAATGGGCACTTTTTTGCTCTTCTTAAAAGACAATAAAACTACAGCACCTGACAGATTAGCTAAAGCAAAAAACTCACTTGGTAGTTGGTGCACAACCCCCCCTCACACTCACCCCCCACCACCTACTCTCCGCACCGTTCTTCAACAGGGTGGGATAGGTGGGGGTTTACCGAACCAGTGAAAAACTACGCGGCAATTTTATTGAATAGTTTGGCCAAAGGAATTTTGCGCGATGAGGATTACCGACTGTTTTTTAAGTCGAGGCGTGCACAAAATGCGGTTCAGTCTATGTCTATCCTCTGGCAGTTTTTGTTCGGTGTGTGGTTCCCACGGGATCCTCGGTTTGCTTCAACGCGCTGTCTAGGAGAGGACCGACCGAAACCGAAGGCAAGTCAGCGGAACCCAGAGTGTCTGAAGCAATCCCGCTCTGGCCGCAGCTGATATGATCTTCTGGCAGCGCCGACACCATCCGTTCGCCGTGAGGATGCTATGCGCTGTGGGCATCTTGAGTGTTTCCGGATCGTCGGATGAGACTGGTGAGTTGGCATCGTTTCTTTTCGGGAATGACAGAGTGCGCCAGGAAATGCCTCACGCATGTAGCAGACTGCATCACCTACTATCTATCTATCTATCTATCTATCTATCTATCTATCTATCTATCTATCTATCTATCTGTCTATCTGTCTGTCTTTACTGTCCACCACAACAAGTTTATTTTATGTCTGTGTATTCATAAAAAGGAAGATCTGTAGCACGTTCACAGACAGCATAGTAAGTGAAGTTCAGGTGAAAAATCAATGTTATTTCAACAGCCTTACCTCATTTTCTAACGTACATACGATGCATACCCAGTATCTACCAGCAATATGAACAAAAAGGTGCAAAGAGTGTATTCTCACAACAGAAAGAAAAATATAGCAACATTTTAAGCAAACAAATAAACTTAAATAAATATATGATAATCATGTTTACTTGCATTTTTAATAAATCAAAGGGGTATTATGTTATCAAACATGCTAATGTTACATGTTTTTCTCAGTCCACTTATGTTCATCTTCACAGGAAACATGGATTGATTGATTCCTTCATTCATTCATTCCTAATTTAAATAGTTTCATTGACTGCAATAACACACACATATAAAATGACAGACATATGATTGTGTAATTTATAACACTATTAAGATAGCCTTTTTTGTCATTTGTCAACTCTTTTTCTGCTAAACCTGTATGCTCACCAAAAAATTTTAAGATATTGTTCCCTAAATAATATGAATTTTATAATAGTTGCTGAGGAGATTTTGTGAACACTATTACTGGCAGCTGGTTTAAAACCAGATCTGTGCTTCATGAAAACATCATACAAATAACAAGATTTATTTATTTATTTATTTATTTCTTTCACTTACAAGTGGTAAGATTTGCTGCCTCACAAGTACAGAATTGCTTGTAAGGTGCTCCAGGTTTCTTCTAAGTCCCAAAAACGTTTACGTTAAGTAAATCAGTGATTCTGAATTGGCCTGGTGTGTGCATGCCTTATGATAGACCTGACAATCAAGCAATAATACATCGAATGCAATAATTGGAGTTTTTATTCATTTTTTGCACTTGTTATGTAATTCTGAATCATCGATTTTAAGCTGTAATTTAAACAGCTAATGAGGACATGACATGCTCTTAACATGCTGGAAGTTGTACCTGGTTTAACAAGAAACTGTGTGATGCTGGAGGCAATTATAAAGAGCATTGCCAATGTTAAAATGACTCTTAAATTTCTGTTTATAAAACCACTGAATAAAAATGAAAAACCACATGTGTAATCATGACATAAGAATTTCCCACGGGATGAATAAAGTTCTTATCTTATCTATTTTTTTTTCTTTTTAGTGATGACAGAGGAAGTTGGCTAACCATTTCATTGCTATAATGAATGGCTCATACTTTTACTGTACAATAAGCCATAACTTTTGGGTACAAGGGGTCTCTCATGTACTGCTCTCAAAAAAGATACCAAACTGACATTCAAAATAAGCATAAAAGTGACAACCTAATTTAATAAAAAACGTTCAGATTTTATTTGTGAGGAATACAACTATGTGATAGCAGTTTCTGACAAAGGTTTATTTTTAAATTATTTAACACATGACTGGTATGTATTTAAGCAGTAGTGTGGCCCAACCTAATCCTACATCATTTCAGGGATGCAGAGCTAAAGTTGACATTGTGCTTAATTGGCATATTGAAGTGTTCAGAGTCAGTCCTGCACATACCTATAGACTGAAGACTGACTAAACACTTTAATAAAAACGAGCCACTAGGCCATTATTGTTTTCAAACTGTTTAAAATTTTATATTATTGTAAATATTGTGCCATTTCCCAGATCTAGTATTGCCTTGTGCCTAATGCTTCTGGGTAGGTTTTCTAGTTTTACTTCCCATCATTTTGTAAAGGATTAACTTTAATTTGATTCAGTGCAATTCAATTCAATTAATTAATGTAAAGTATATTTCGACTTATAGGTCAAATATGTTTAATGAATAGATAAAATTTCATCACTGCCAGTTTCTAATATGACCTGCAGGATCTCAGATAGTTACTGCTGTGAAATTAAGCCAAGCTGCAAAGTATCATCTTTGCTTGCTAAACCCATAATATGAAAAAAGAAAAATATACATATGGCAGCTTTTATAGTGAGCTATATACAAGTGCCCCAGACAGAAGTGCATACTCCTTTTTATTCTCCAACCTGGGATTATGTGATGAGAGTCAGTTGTTGCCAGTTTCTAAAGGCCTCTGAAATGTAAAGCGTGATTGAACCTTGACCCTTGGAACATCCATGGTATATGAATTTCAATAAAATAAGTAATACATCCAAGCTGAGATTCTTATTAATGAATCATCATATCCCTTGTTGTCTGATATTTCAACTAAATTCTGATTATAAAAATACTGTGACTGATTTCAGCTGTTCATTTTGAGCTTTATATTAAACTGCTTTGTGAATGAGTTTCATGAAAGGTCCATCCATCCGTTTTCCTGCTGGTTATCTGGGTGTGGGAGGCAGGAGCAGCAGCAGTCTGAACAAAGATTCTCTGATATCATTTTACCCTGCCATCTCCTGAAACTCCTCCAGGGGCAGAGCGAGGCATTTTCAGACCAGCTGTGAGATATAATCTCTCCGGAGTCCATCCTGGGTCTCCTCCCTGTTGGACATGCACAAAACATCCCCTGAGGGAGGCGTCCAGGTGCCATCAGATGCCTGAATTGCCTCTACTGCCAACTCTGAATGCAGAGAAGCAGAATCTTTACTTTGACCTCCTCCTGAATGTCTGCTCTTAATGTCTTACCTCTAAGGTTGTACCCAGACACCCTGCAAAGGAATCTTCTTTTCTTCTCACTTCATAAAAGGTAATCTATAAAATAACAATTAAGCTGCAGACATGTAACTTGCTGTGGTGGTTGCCATAATAATATTAAAGAGAATTCCTTCATCTATCACTCACGTACTGCTGACTCGTACCAAAGCAATTTAGAGTTGCCAACAAACTTAACAAACACATGTTTGGGATATGGGAGGAAAACCAGAATACTTGGAGAAAAAGTCATGCAGACACAAGAAGTATATGCAAGCCCAAATTAGCTACTGTACAGGATGAGATTCACCACTATGCCTTCCTAAGGACAATAGGATTGAAAAAAAGCTTGTAATCTCATCTCCTGTGTCTCTTTCTTTTTTCATTTTAACACAACGTATCCATTTTCAGGTCAAGTTTCATTTAAAAAAGATGAAATGCTTATATTTCTCTTTTATGCTTGACATTGTTTTCAGGGTGGATTTCCTGATTCACACACATATTTCTTGCAATAATCCTTGGCTCCAACACCCCCAACTGAGGTAATGCAATTCCAGAAAATAAATGAATAAATGTCCCGTTTATTTTGGAGGACATCCTTATCTTTCATGTTACACTGCACAGAGTGCACATGACTGTTCAATTCTTAGAGTAATTCTTTGAGTTGTATGGCAGAGATTGCATCTTTTTTACTATCTTTCTGTATGACTATCTTCTTCAGTTTAACACAAGTTTAACATAACTACAGTAGACATTTCTTTATTTGATATGTAACTTATATGAAAATATACTTTTCATAAAATAATTGACAGCACACTTTCTGTGACAGGAGGTAAGACTATCTGATTTTCCTTTTAGTAGATTATGAGTCAAGCTAGCAGTTACTGCACTCAAGAAAAAGTTCCTTCATGTATTTTAGAAAACTGATTCTTCAACTATAAGCTCTGAAGCATATCCGGAATATACCAGGTTAGTCAAGAATCCAACCTCTGTTCTGAGCCCCAGCGCATCATATGGTTCACTTACACACATTAGGCCAATTTAGAATTGTTAATTAAACTTCTATACATAACTTGGGGATGTTAGAGTAACTGAAAAAAACCCAGTCAGCACATGTAGAAAATGCAGACAACAAACAGAGACTGACAAGGTTTATACTTAAAAGCCAAAGGCAGCAACACTAACCACTGCACCACCATACAGTAACTGCCCCAAGTGTATGGTTTAATTCTGACAGTTTCTTTATTCTGAACTGCAAGTTTAATCACAGATGAGCAGTGACATTTCTAGAATTCACTTTGATAAGAAAAAAACAGAACAAACATACATCAAAATTATCTGTCTCTGATTAGTTTTCTGCAAGACGCTATTTCTCTGTGGGAGTTTTGAGATGGCTGAGATTGTGTGGCAAGTGTATTCAGTACTTCCCCAATGAAATGTCATTAAATCAGAACTTTGTCTTGTGGTAAGACCCATGTAAAATACCATCCCTTTAGAAAAAAAAATTATGTTTATTTTCTCCTTCTTAAGACATTGTTTTACCTCTCATATTACAGAAAAGAATATAGCTACCATCACGCTTAGCATGAGGGGACATGAAATATTTATTTATCTATTTTAAATTCAGTTTCTTCATAAAAACCCATTGCCATACTGTAGTACTGTAGTCCTTACAAAGGTGAAGGGCTCATGTTGACACTTGGCAGTTGATGAAATATGATTTTTCTTTATAGTTGTTAAAGTGTTTTTTTGACTTTCCCCAGCAATAATGCTTTGATGTGAATGTCAAGAGCTAAACCTCTCACTCTGATAAAAAATAAACATATTGAGTCTTAGCCAAGCTCATCCATACCAACCTAAGGTTAACACTGCTAAGGAAGGCAGTTGGCTGGAGTGCAAAGATGCTGAACTTTAATCCACAAGGCTGTTGGTTTAGTGTCTGCTTCCAAACCACTCTGTTTACTCTGAATAAGTCATAGCACCGCCTGTGTTGCATCACATTAATAATGCTGTATCCTGCCCTTGTAACACAACCTCAATAAACACTTCATTCAAGAAAAAATCAAAATCGCCTAGGCAAACAGGTGTCAAACTGAAACTTTACAATTTATTGTATTTCATTATATCTGTTTAGTAAATCTATTCAAATTTTTTCAAACTTAATAAGTAAACAGGGTGGTACAACCACTGCTACATAATAGCTGTGGTTACATCAAGACCCACACACTGCCTGTGTGAAGTTTTGACAGATAATAATAATAATAATAATAATAATAATAATAATAATAATAATAATACATTTTATTCCTATAGTACCTTTCAAATGCTCAAAGCACTTCACAGAAATCCAGGATAAACAACAGGGTATATACAGCATTGGATAAAAATAATACTCACTTAAAATGCTAAATAAATATGGGATATACAAGTGTTTGAAATAGAATAAAATACAACAGTCCAGACAAAAATACAAAAATATAAAATAGGAGAAACCCTTAACAAGTAATATACTTTGTGACACACATTCAAATCATCTTGCGCACTTGGACAAATAGGATAAGTTAAAAGAAGGTTCAGAATGCCAGGATATGTTAACTGCCTTCCTGAACTAATGAGTTTTTAGATTCTTTTAAAAAAATGAACTGAGTCAGCTGATCTCATTAATTTAGGGAGGGTGTTCAAAAGTTTTGGTGCTATAGAGCTGAAGGCTCTCTCACCCATTGGGTACAGATTACTTTAAAGCTCAGTGAGATTGCCAGAATCAGTGGACCTTGGTGTGTGGACAGGAGCATAGTGATGGAGAAGGTTCTTGAAGTAGTCTGGTGCAAGGCCATTTAAAGCAATATAGTAATACAATTTTATATTTAATCCTGTATGAAACAGGGAGCTAGTGAAAGTGGAACAGGATGGGTATGATGTGCACGTTGTTGTAGGTTGTATGATGTGGATGCTGTTGTAAGAGCTCTTGCAGCAGAGTTTCAAACCAACTTGACCTGTAATAAAAGATTAGAAGGTGCACCTGCCAGTAGGGAGTTGCAGTAGTCAATGCAGGATGCAATAAAAGTGTGGACATGTTTCTCGGGATCAGAAAAGGAGAGAAAAGAGTGAACACAGGATATATTACAGAGGTGGAAGTAAGAAAGTTTCTCTGTGTGGATAGAATAAGAAAGTGAAGAATCAAAACCGACAACAAGATTCCTAGCAGAAGAAGGTCTGATGATATAACGTCAGCAGTAATTGAGAAGAAGCTAATTTCCTCAAGCTGAGGTTTAGTGCCAATTAGCATGACTTCAGTTTTGCTGCAGTTTAGTTTTAAAGTATTTTTTTCTATCCAGGTTGTAATTTCACCGATGAACTTTTACTTTTAACAATGAAGCAGATCTGAGTATCATCCTCATAAACATGATAACCCAATCCAAACCTACAAATTATATGGCCAAAAGGGAAGTATGGAGATACATAGCATCATAGGGCCAAGGACAGAGCCTTGAGGAACTCCTTGTGTGACTGGCACTGAGCCAAACTAGGTGTTTACAAGACCAATAAACTCTTGCCTATCAGTCACACAGGACTTCTGGAGGGCAGTGCCAGAAATACTCATAATGTTCTCCATTCTGCACAGTAGAATACTGTGCTTGACAATATCAAATACTGCACAAAGGAAAGATGTGCATGACTATGTGGGCTTTGTGTGAGTTTTCATATTGCAACCCAAAGACAGGAACATTAGGCTATTTAATATCTATAAATTGATCCTTAAATTTAGATTCCTACAAAATTTCACAGGTATTCCTCATTCATTTTCTGCACCCTTATTAGATTTGTTGCATAAAGTCAGTATTGCAAACAGCTTTTGAAAAATGTAAGCCACTACTCATACATTTCCTGCTTCTAGGCTATTCAGGGACATGACTCCCCAGATAGCATCCAACTAGAGTTACACATATGCACACAGGTGGTTGTCTTAGTGGGCTTATGTTGACTTATTGTTAGATTTTTTTTTCCTTTTTGAATTATAATTTTATCTCCAAAAGGTAAAGGTAAATATTTCCTCTTCTTCTTTGTCCTTGTGTACTGATATATATATATATATATATATATATATATATATATATATATATATAGTGGAAAGTCCAATGAAGAAGAAAAAATACTGCACAAAAACAGATAAAGGTTTGGGGACCGTTCCCATATATTGTCGTCCAGACAATAAATAAAGAAACTGATTCAAAGTCTTTTCGGAAACAATGAACATTTTACTGATGTAAAGATGGCAATTTTATAGACAGAGGGATTATGGGACAGGAAATGGTTGGCAGGTTGACAGGAACCGGAAGTGAGGTGATCTTGTGGAGCCAGAAGTGATGTCATTGTGTCTGGCCAGAAGTGACTTTGTCGCGGCCATTTTGAATCCAGAAGTGGAGGCAATTACTTTTCCTGTGATTTTCTGTTAATGAAAAGAGATTTAGGTAAGTAACACATGAAAACCCTCCATCTCGCAATATTTCATTCACTTTTAGGCTCTTTGAATGCTTCCTAATCATACGTGTGTGACTATATATATATATATATATATATATATATATATATATATATATGTATATATATATATATATATATGTATATATGTGAACATTTATTTATTTCTTTGCTCTACTTTTACATTCACTTGCAACAGGCTATCATTTCTGTTTCTTTCTCCTCTTTCCAGTTTTTCAGTTTCTGTATCCAAGACAAGTGAAACCTATTATTGTTTTACTATTGCTTGCTCAAATAAATCATTTTAATTCACAGTACCAAGCTAATAATACGAACAACATGGTAAGGCCCATAAGAGTTAGAAGAAATCAGAATGCATTACCTGAAGTTAATAGTCGTACTGGTATGTTAAGGACATACAAAATGTGTGCCATGGTGGTTCTCTGTCTGATTGGTGTTTTCCCATTCTCTGCTTGCAAATGTCTGTTTTTCATTGGCTATTCCAGCGGTAGTTCTTCCAATATCCCAAAGGCATGAATGTTATGTTAATTTGTAAATATAAATTTGCAGCATGTGTGTGTTGGTATATACGTGTTAGTGGTTGGGTATTGTATTGGATTAGAGCCCAGTCCAGGGTTGGTTCTTACCTTGCATTCGATGAGGCAGAAATAGACTCTGACTCACTGTGACCCAGAATGTGATTAAGTGGTTTTGAGACTTTCAGTTTTGTTTTTTTGTTATTTAAATTAAAGACCTGGCAAAAAGTATATTGGTCATCAGAGAGTATGAGAGGCTTTGGATCTTTAAAAAATAATGGAAAACTTAAAATAAATTTGTGCCGGCCAAAAGAAAACAAGAGAAAGGAAATGGAAAATTTATGGAACCTTAGAGGATGTGATGTTGCATGCAGGGGCCTCTTGAACCCGCAACCATCAGTAATATAACCTGGAGGAGCCAGAAAGATGAGGACACTCACATACAAAGCAAAGGTGTAGGTGCAAAAGTGCTCCAATGCTTTTATTAAAATAATCAGAAACAAATAGTGTCCAAAACAAAGTGCAGTGCAAAAATTCAATAAATAAAAAAATGCAGTCAGCCACTTCCCCAATTAAGTGTGGAGTGAAATGCACTCAAACCTTCATGGAGCACAATTATTTATTTTAAAATCAGATACTAATTTCTGAGCCGTGGACCTCTCTTACCACAGTTAGATGTAGCAATTAAAGGCAGGTTAGGTGGATCAAATATTGTGCATAATATTATTGTAGCACAGACAATTGAAGACACAGTAATGGTTGATCAGATTTTATGGTGTTTTAGACAGCATGAAATGAAATATATCCAGTAGAACGATCCAAGTCCGAGAAAAGTTACCTTTTTTTTTTTTTTATAAAAAAACGTTTTAGTTACAACAACAACATTTATTTATTTAGCATGTTTTCATACAAATAATTTAGCTCAAACTGCTTTACATGACGAAGAAAGAGAAAAAAAATTCAAAATAAGAATTAAAATAAGAGAACACTAATTAAAATAGAATAAAAGTAAGGTCTGATGGCAGGGGAGGACAAAAAAACAAAAAAACTCCAGACAGCTGGAGAAAAAATAAAATCTGCAGGGGTTCCAGGCCACAAGACCGTCCAGCTCCCTCTAGGCATTCCATCTAACATAAATGACATCAATCAGTTCTCATTGTATTCAGGGTTCTCATGGAAGGACTTGATGACGGTCACTTGGACTTTCTTGTCTTTAATCCATCAATGTAGGGACATCACAGTGCTTTGATTAGGTGGCGGTGGTGCAGATCGCCACCACAGAAAACCGGAAAAAGAACAGAAGAGAGAGTAGGAGTTAGTAAGGATTTTGGAGCCACCATGAATAATAATGATAATTAATTGAATATACAGAACATCAGGATTAAACTAAAATGAAGCTATGAGAAATCCATGTTAAAGTAATGTGTTTTCAGCAGTGTCTCAAAGTGCTCCACTGTATTAGCCTGGTGAATTCCTATTGGCAAGCTGTTCCAGATTTTAGGTGCATAACAGGAGAAGGCCGCCTCACCACTTCTTTAGCTCTTGGAATTCTAAGCAGGCACTCATTTGAAGATCTAAGGTTACAATTGAGAGTGTAAGGTGTCAGACATTCTGAAATATAAGATAGAGCGAGATTATTTAAGGCTTTATAAACCATAAGCAGTATTTTAAAGTGAATTCTGAGTGACACAGGTAACCAATGTAGTGACATCAAAACTGGAGAAATGTGCTCGGATTTTCTTTTCCTAGTTAAGATTCTAGCAGCTGCATTCTGCACTAGTTGCAATCGATTGATGTCTTTTTTGGGTAATCCTGAGAGGAGTGCGTTACAGTAATCTAGTTGACTGAAAACAAAAGTGTGAACTAATTTCTCAGCATCTTTCAATGATATAAGAGGTCTAACTTTTGCTATATTTCTTAAGTGAAAAAATACTGTCCTAGTGATCTGATTAATATGTGATTTAAAAATCAGGTCACAGTCAACAGTTACCCCTAAATTCTTTACCTCCTTCTTGACTTTTAATCCTAATGCATCAAGTTTATTTCTAATAACCTCATTATATCCATTATTGCAAATCACTAAAATTTCAGTTTTCTCTTTATTTAGTTTGAGAAAATTACACTCATCCATTCAGAAACACAAGTAAGACATTGTCTCAGTGAATCAACAGAGTCCGGGTCATCAGGTGCTATTGATAAGTACAGCTGTGTGTCATCAGCATAGCTGTGGTAGCTCACGTTATGCCCCGAGATAATCTGGCCTAATGGAAGCTTGTAAATCGAAAAGAGCAGCAGATCCAGGATAGAGCCTTGTGGCACACCATATAGAATATCATGTGTCATCGAAGTATAATTACTACAACTAACAAAGAGTTTTCTACCTGCCAGGTAGGGTTCAATCCAATTTAAGACACTGCCAGAGAGGCACACCGATTGACTAAGGTGATTTCTAAGAATATTGTGATCAATCGTATCAAATGAGGCACTCAGATCTAAAAGGATGAGAACAGATAAACGACCTCTGTCTGCATTTACCCGCAAATCATTTACTACTTTAACAAGTGCAGTTTCTGTACTGTGATTTGTTCTGAAACCCGACTGAAACTTATCAAGAATAGCATGTTTATTGAGGTGGTCATTTAGCTGCATAATGACTGTCTTCTATTGAATTTTACTTAAGAAAGGCAAGTTAGAGATAGGTCTAAAATTTTCAAAAGCAGAGGAATCAAAATAATTTTTCTTCAGTAGGTGTTTAACTACAGTAGTCTTCAGGCAGTCTGGGAAGACCCCCGTATCCAATGACAAGTTTACTATGCCAAGAATACTGTCAATTAGCCTGCCAGATACTTCTTTGAAAATACTTGTTGGTATTGGGTCAAGGACACAGCTGCAGGGTCTTAGTTGAGAAATTATTTTATGTAAATCAGGTAAATCTATCCTGGTGAAAGAATTTAATTTGTTTATAATGGAGTACTGCGGCTTAATAGGATCAGTGTTGGGGAAATGTACTATATTGTTTCTAATATCATTAATTTTTTGATTAAAAAAATACAGCAATAGCCTAGTTATAGTAATAATACATTTTATTTATATGGCATCTTTCCCATGCTTAAGAATGGTTGTTATATGATGATTGATGCTTCCTAATCTAATTGACTGTTTCAAAAGTATTGTGCTTCTTGATTAATAAAAAATAATGACTAAAGTGAAATGTAAAAAGAAAGCATATACAGGGAGCAAAATAGAACAATCTGATTTCATATACATTAAGTAAAGTTAAATGTGCTCATCAAAAAGCATGCAAGTTATATTGGCAGCTTCTGTGTTTCATAAAGTTTGAGAATGAATTTGAAAAAGCGAAACAAAAGTGAAAAATCCATTCATTCCTTACTGAACCTACAATTTTTAGTGCAGGCCAGTGTGCAAAACTGGAAGCAGCCTTGAACCTGCCGTTTTTCCATTGCAAGGTTGGACCCTCCCTTGTATCCAATGCTGTGCTACAGTCTGAATTAAATGAGAAATGAATTTGATTACTGACATTGTCTTTCTTGGTTAACCCTGCTATAGTCCATGACTTTACAAACGACCATATTGTGTTCACCATCAGTTACTATACAAGTTTATATAAAGGCCACATTTATTTCAAAGAAAAAGAAAAAATAATTATAGGAGATCAGTTAGGGGTAAAATGACTTATTGATTATGAAATTGGTTGGGGAAAATAACCTGCAGCCACAAGGGGTCCCAAAGGCCAGGTTTGAGAACCTTTGCCTAAACTATTTAAAGAAAATGTTTATTATAATTTTATAAAGTATTACAGCAATTAAAATACTTTTACAGGAAAGTTTAAATTTAAGATACAGTACAGATGCATAAATAATAATATTCAATAATGATAAAATTAACAATGATTAATAGAAGCCAGTTGAAGTGATGTGGCGGTATTGTATGAGTGATCTAAAAACATCTTACAATTCATCAGCAGAAGTTGGACTTCTTGGTGAGTTAATAATAGGAATAACAATCTATACATTTTGACTCTTAATTGTATATGGGAATGTTTTTTTTTGACCACCCTGATGGTCTTCATTGAACTTAGATTGGTTGTTCTCTGTTCCCTTTCATTTCTTCCTTCATTTCTCTGAAAGCTCAGCTTCCTATATATTGCCCCTTTATCACATATGTTTCAGGGAAGTAGCATCATTTTAAAGACACAGTGTATGTTCCTGTATTGACATTCTCAATTACAATAAATGTTACACAATTGGAGAGCACACCACCTTCTTTCTGTTCTGGTTTAATTTGGATATTATCAGCTTTGCAGATATCATTGACAACTGTTCTGATCACCAATATTCAAGTTTCCTGTTGCTTCGTCCTGTTTTACCCCTAACTGAAGCCAATCCTTGAGGCATGTGATGTTTTGTTGTCTTACCCTCTTCATTTCCATCCTCCTTTTGTTTTTCCTCATTCTCTTGTCCCATTCAAAGCCTGTTCTCCACACAGTATGTTTAATTACGTAATGTAGTCTATGAGCTGTTGCTTTTACCCTTAGTTTTACAGACCTTCAGTCCTTCACCTCTGGAATACCATTAAAAATATAGCATTCTTTCTTCCATAACCCCAATCATCAGCCTCTTCAGTTAAATTTTATATGCCATCTATATCTTTTGCCTTATAAATAGTTTGACATTAGATTGTCGACTGACCCATACCACCATCATTGTTCTGCACTGGCAACATTCCTCCATATTTTGTGGAACTGTTCTTGTCTCCCTTCTCTCTCTTCCTTCTGATCTTTAATCTGTAATGCCCTTTGTTCAAACATTTTTGATGCCATATGCCATATAGTTCTTATTCCATATAATGTGTGTTCTAGACTTCTTTCATTCTTTTGGCAACTGTAAATCATTTTTGACTACCATTGCTGCAACAACAGGCTCCTCTCTGTATTTTTGCAAATTTCCGGATGTCTTCTTCTTTTTACAACCTGACACTTTTTTAACTTTCTGCATCCAAAGTTAATGTATATATTGTTAATATTTAGAAATCATGTCAAAATGAAGTGACCAATTACCAGTGATGCAGAAGGACTGACAGCCTACACTTTTATTTTTGGGTGATGGTTTGGCTATGATCCTCTCATGTGCCTTTCCAAGCATTGCCTTTACTTATGTTTTTCTTAAGATCTTCTTTATAGGATTTTAAGGTGTAGGTGGGGAAGTTTTTATGTTTTTTATCTATTGTTTTTTGAATTTGTTGTAGTTTACTAGATTTGAAACTTAATCCAGAATCATAAGGTACAAAACAACTTAATCCAGTATTATCCTTTACAAGACAGGAACCAATCCTGAGCAGTGTGCCAGCCCATCAAAGCACACACTTAAAACACACTAGGACAATTAATAAATAACAACTAAAGTAAACCTGCACTTAATGTTATATTTGTGAATTGTAATTAACCCATTGTGATTCCTTCCATCTCATCCACTCAAAAATAGTGCAGGCCTCAAAATCAAAGGCCAGTTCTACACTTTACCCAGGAGTAACCACTGGAGAGTTGGCCTCACCACCTCAGGCTGTCTGGCCCCAAACTCAGAACGCAGACTTATGGCCTGCACAGGCCTAAAATGAGGCAAAGGCTTTTAAGTCTTAAATGTCAAAGAGAGAGAGGGAAACATATAAAAAAAAAACTTAGTCCGAAGAAAACTAAACAAAGTTCCTTTAATAATTAATTATTGATTAAGGAAGGCATAAAAAAAGTACAGCATCAAGGTACAGTAAAACTAAAATACAGTAAGATACAGCACAAAAGAAACAAAACAGCTTTGCCCTAAAAGCTGAGCCTATAAGAAAAAAAATCAGATAAATCTTAATCCAGAAAGCAGTACAGTGCTTTCAAACATGAAAAGGAGTCAATTCAGTCCAAACAGAGTGACATTGTGGCTTTAGCTTTGGACTTCAAACCCTGAGGTTGTAGGTTCAAATCCAGCCACTGACACTGTGTAACCACAAGCAAGTCATTTCACCTGTCTGTGCTTCAACTGGAAAAACAAAAGAAATGTAACCAATTATGTCTCAAATGTGTTAAGTCAATTTGGATAAAGATTTCAGACAAGTAAGTAAATCATAAAAATAATGATCACAAGAAACAGGACTTGAAATAATGAGTACAATGGACAGGGCCATCTTAACAGCATTATAGGCCCCCGGGCAAAGCAGTGCACTGGGGCCTCTATTTACTCAACCACTCAGCAAGTCACAACATACATAGATTAGCATGGGGCCCCTATGGGGCAACTGCCCAGTGTGCCCGTTAAGTCAGCCCTGGCAATGAAAGCTTCTTCTTACGGTAAATACTACCTGGGTCCAGTATCCCAGCTTTATAATCAGGTGGCTCTGCACCAATAGCCCCAACATAAGTACACAGAGCAGATGACTATATAAACTACATATATTAAATTAATACAGAAATACAACATAATTAATAAATATAATATTGCATAAATACAGTAATGACAAGGCAAAACCAAAGGCAGAATTCATAATATAACATGAAAAGAATATATGAAAACAACAAAAAGAGTAAATATACAAAAATTAAGCCAAGCCAACAACACTGGCTGAAACATAACACAATCCAAAGAATACCTACACAAATATAGGAAGAGTAAAGACTGATAGATACAGTAGATAGACTAAGTCTGATGGGCAGAGATAGAAGTGGCAGTTGAACCCAGGTCCCAAGGATCTGTGAGAAAGCATTACTGAACCACAGTGCCACTGTAGCATCCAACAATAAAAGTAATAAACAGTTGAAGTTCAATATTAATTGATACATACTTTATACTAATGCTACTATTAAAGGTCAGAATTATGATTTTAATACTTGTTTAATATTTAAACAGTATGAGTTTCAACTTATTATGACCTTGTCTTTGTCTTTCAGGAGATAGCAGGTGTATGTCTTCTCAAATAAGAAACTGTAGAGATTGCATATACCAAGGACCTGAGTGTGGGTGGTGCTTTGCAGAGGTACTGTACTTTGTTTATTGTTTTGCTCCTACTTTTTTATTAAAGTGAATGGGCTGAAGCAGAACTGAAAAGAGCACTAGCAAATCTGCTGCTGATAATTCTAAGGAACACAGCATAGAAATATCTTTGGATTAGACACACAAAGGCAGCAATTGTAAAAGCCAGGTCATTTCAGAGATTTAAACTAGGGGATTTTCCATTATGTAAGGTCATGGTTGAATGGCAGAAAGAAATGTGGGGGTAGAGGCCTGATGAATAGCATTGATATCAGCAATAGTGAAAGAAGTGGGAGAAATTGGAAAGATTATGATATTTAAAGAATCTATGAATATAATGATGTAAATGAAAAATCTGAAAGTATTTAACAAATGTTAATTCCTTGTAGGCATTGAAACTTCTTAGTCTCTTAAGCAACCATAAAATAATTACAAATTGATGCTTCATGTAGAAATTGAACCCGTTTATTATGAAGATGATTTCAATTAAAAGGACCCCACTCATTGTAGTAATATTTCAGCAGACTGTAAAGAAAATTACAAAATAAATCTTAAACAGTTGTAGCTTAAGTCAGCATGCTTTTTATTAGACAGGCTTTGAAGTGTATTAAAACGTACTTCATCAAATCCACTATTTCTTAAAGCAATTAAAAATCTAATTTGTTGTCATCTGAAAAAGTCCTCTTGTGTAAAATTGTATCTTGCTGATAAATATGTTTGATTATTCATTGTATTAAATAACTTGCTATAACTGAAACCTGATATATTTTTATACTACAAAAGGCCTCATAGTTGTGTTGGGCTTCTGTCAGTGTGCCAAGGGATAATTATTACCCCTTTACAAATGTGATTAGACTGGTGTAAAAAATCGAATAGAAAGGTTCTAAAAAATTTAAACATCACTATGAAATAAAGATATGAATTGTTTGAAAAACAAAACAACTGAAAAGATTTGTTAAAAAAAAAACAAATAAAACCCAGAACACAGACCACAGCTGCCTTCTTTCAAGGTTGTTGGAGTATGTGAACATGCTTGGAAGCAGTCAAGTTAAAGTACTGCTGTTTTTTGTTAGCTTGTTTTGTTTATTTTATTTCTGTTCTTCCCATCCATTCGCCTATCCAGTTTATGAATTTTCATGTCTTTCTACTCAAAGTTTTTGGAGAGCAGAAGCCAATAATTAGTAGCAAAGGGGTTAGTTTAAGGTATGTGATGGGTATCCATTCTATAGAAAACACACTCATGGACTCAGCAATAGTCAAATCAGAAACATTTTAGGGTTGTAAATTAACATTCTTTTGAACTATGGGACGAAATCGAAAGCAATTGACATGAACTTACGGAGAATGTGCAGATTCCACAGATTCCCCCAATGAGAATAGAAGACAGCGTAATTGCGCAGACAGACTAGCATGAGCCACTTTGAAATGCTGGGGTACCGACCAGGTGTCCATGTTTAGTTGGCACAAAACAATAAAAATTAAAATTGTACTTGACAGCACCAACAATAGAAACTGATGACAAGTTGGCCAGCTCAAATACCTTGTTTCAGGTCAAGTATCAAGTTCGAAAGCAGACAACCTCATCTGGGGGTTGATGGGTTTTATACAGTCCCGACCAGACGGTTGGGGCCAGGTGAGGGTGCTGTGTTTGGGTAAGTTGCCCTCTCCTGGTGGCTTCTCAGAGCTGTGGGTGGAAGGTGCAAAACAGGTAGTGTTGTGTGTACATACAAGGTCTTCTTTAAGGGATATTGCATTTAATCATATGAACACACAGGGGAATATATATATATATCCATCCATTTTCCAACCCGCTGAATCCGAACACAGGGTCACGGGGGCCTGCTGGAGCCAAACCCAGCCAACACAGGGCACAAAGCAAGAACCAACCCCTGGGCAGGGCTCCAACCCACCGCAGGACACACACAAACACACCCACACACCAAGCACACACTAGAGCCAATTTAGAATCACCAATCCACTTAACCTGCGTGGGAGGAAACTATATATATATATATAGTGACAAAAAATAAGGCAGCCGACAAGAAAAGGTTTGGGGATGGCCACCCCGTATACTGAAAAAATCTGCAAAATAAAAGAAGCACATCTTTACAGATCAGAGTTCACATCTGAACTGAACTAACAGGGTGAGTCTGTTCTATAAGTATGATGGATAGAAGCAAAAGGTGGAGTTAGGGTGTCTGGAACAGGAACTGATTGGCAGGAAGGTGAATTCTGAGTACTGGAAGGGATGTACTCAGTACTGGTCGGCAGTGATGTTAGTGGGTGGAACAGTGGTGATGTCATTGAGGGGCAGGGTCTTCAGCTGAACTGCAGAGGAACAAGAGGCGAGAAGATTAGGTGTGAGCGCCAATCCCCAGTGTGGCTGATGAATATCACTATTTGAACCTGTAAACTGTCCCCCATGAGCATGTGTGTGACAACATATATATATCGATGAATAGTGGTGACAAAATGTTTGCAGGACCAGCTCAACTGCAACTGGATGGTAAATGTAAGCAATGCCTTACTATAAGAACATAGATTTTTTTTTTTGCTTGCAAATTTGTTTGTGGAGCTGCCTGGATAGTAAGAGATTGCAAGGAGCAAGTGTCTCACTTAAGAAGGCAAAGGACATAAAAAAAATCCTACAGCAAGTTTCATTTTTCAAACCAGAGGGATACATGCACTACTGAAAAAAAGTCCTACAGTTTGGGATATATGTTGAGGTTACTATGTGCCGCTAAGCCCTATATGTGCTGAGTGACCTCCATATGCATTAGACAAGGGCACCAGCATGTGTGTGAGAGAGCAAGAAAGGTGCAGTTTTGCTGGAAGCATGAAATATGTCCTCAGAATTCTAAAGAGCAGGTGATTTAGTAGCAGAAGTGCCTGACCCTCCAGTTAAAAAAGGAGCAAGGGCAGGGAGGAAATGCTCTTAGCCAGGCCACTTGGTTGACCAAGAGAATTTTTGGATTGTCTGGTCTCTCTAGGAAATCAGGCAGATGGGGAGGTGCCTTGAAGATCTCACTATTTAAAGCCAACTAAAGACTTGGGGAAACAAGGAGCTGTTAGTGGGAGTTCAAGCCTATGCTGGCTCTGACTGCAGAAGTGATTCTGGGGCTGGTAAAAGTGACCCAAGGGAGGGCTTTTAGAGGGAGACAAAGAGAGAGAGTAACAGAGAGTTACTGAGAGAGAGAGACTGGAGGTGAAGCAAGTATATACAAAAATATTTTAAAAATATACAGTACTACCCTTGCATCTGTTAATGCACTTCATTTGAGTCAAAGAATGATTCAGTGGCACAATTAAAAAATTAAGAGAAAAGAAAAAAGGAAAGAATAGTACAGTGCATTCTCCTAGGCCTCTTGAGTAATGTTCCTGATCTGACAAGGGAGATGGAAAAGCACTTTGATTGATCTAGTAGGACCGTGTGTTTATTGTGCTTTTTTCTCTTTTTTTGTCAGTGTCTGTTCTCCATTAGAAACAAACTCAAACTATATTTTTCATTTTTGGCCAATGGTAAAATCAAGATGAAAGTTTCAAAATTTGTCTTGCATTTTAGCTACCAGCAGATCTAAAAGGAGAGAAATTTGCATTTGAATCACCTAAAAGAGAAAACCGCTTAAAATCAGAAAGGGAGGTGTAAGTGTGCAATCCAGAATTAAGATATAACATACAAGAATACCAGCAATCTAAGGATCTGAGTAGTAATAAAAACTCTGACTGAACTAGTTAAGAAACACCAGACATGCGTTTTTCCTTCAAATTCCTAGTATAACACAGCTGTGTGTTTATATATGCTTATGGATAAGCACACTTCATCATTTATTTCTTCATTTTCTGAATTTCTAATTTTGCTTATTACATGGATGAATTACATGAAGTGGAACAATATAGACTCTTTCATCTTGTGTGTCTGCTTTACAATGCTGCTATAAAATAAGTAAACATGCTATAGATGTTATGTGTCCAGAATATGAGAGGCCTACTTCTGCAAGGTATTTTGATCCAGACTTGGGCATAAGAGCCTACTAGCACTAGAGCTCTGATTTAATTAAGTAGCTAAACTAAATATTTGCATCTCCAAAGCAACCATTTGTTTTCATGCAAGTAGAACCTAACCTTGAAACTAATTGTATTTCACTTCTCTTAGTTAAGTCTTGCCTGTTTATTTAAAACCGAAGACGCCCACATGCACTTATGCTGCATACACTAACAATGCCCTCAACTTAGCAAAGCTTTTCCAGGCTAGGAAGTGCTTAGAGTTTTCAAGCAATTTCCAGTGCCTTGAAATTAGCCTTTGCCAGAAACAGTAATTCCACGTAAAGCCTTTAAAACATTACTACAAAAAGATCTGAGCTTAAGCCAGTCAAAGTTTCACTCAACATCAGTTGTACATCAATTGGTTAAAAGGTTTCAGATCTGATGCCTTACCACCTACTGATACCTTATTTTCAGTGTCTCTGCCTTTGAGTATTGAGTTCTACATTTAACATAAAGTTAATTTTACTATGCTCTTCTAAGAGTAAGAGTGAATGCTGTGTATCCTGTATCATATGTTTTTTTTGATTCTCCTGGCAACACTGTCCATTGTTTTACATATTATTCATCTTTGAATAATTTAGATATGAATAGAATAACTGTCAAGGACTGTATTAGGATTTTATAACCAACAGATGAATTGAAAATAAGATCCATTTCTTTAGATAATTTGGCCAATGCTCTCTCAACCTCAAACTCTCTGGGCCCCTTTGTGGTCACGGTACAGCCGAAAACAGTAGCATTAACCTTTCTAGGGAGTGAAGAGATCAGTCATGCAGGAACCTAAGAAGTCAAATGTTATGCACCAAGTACACAGTTCACCAAATTAAACCTAGAACAGATTCTTAGCCTTTAGCTACAAGCCCATTTAATGCAGAGAATGTATATCACTGAAAATTTCATAATGTAGCAAGTTACATTTTCTAGCAACTTAAATTCAGCGGGAATCCCCACAAACCCCTCAAATGATCTGAATAAGCTGAACATCTGACCTTGAGGCTAAATTATTGATGAGGCTGCAGTTTCCTTCTAGGAGAGAGAATAGAATGATGTCAAGACATTTAGAGTTCTTAGCTACAGCTGCCTTTTCTATGTTCTCAGTTCGAACAGAAATATATATGTATACTATGTATGTATACTAGAAAAATAAACCTGTTTTAAATGTATTTAGTATACCATGTCTGGGAGTCTGTATTATACTGTTTTTGAGGATTTCATTCTTAAATTTGATTTCTTTTAAAAATAACATATTTTTCTCAAATTCTAATAGGATTTTCTACCTGGAACAGCAATCCATCAAAGATGTGATCTTACTTCCAACCTTATTCAGAAAGGCTGCAAGTTGCAATTCATTGAATCACCCCAAGTAAAAAATGTAGTAAACAGTGATGCAGAAGGCACACAAGTGACACCAAAAGAAATTTCATTGCATTTAAGACCTGGTTTGTAATTAATTTTTACCATTTTAGCAGTTGTTTTTTAATATGTGTTTGTCTTACCTTTTACATTCTGTATTCCATTAAATGAGGCATGCAACTGAATAGTCTGCTTTAAACTGTATACCTTGCATAGTAACTTTGTCTTGCAATAAAATAGTCCATATATTTTCAAATTATGTGAAGTCAGTATTAAGGTAATTACTTTTACTTTAGCTGAATTAAAGTTAAGAATTAAACTTAATTCATTATGCCATGTTCATAAATTTTATTATTATTTAAGCAGCAATCCTTTAAATTGCACTCATGCTGTATCTGAAGTGGTAGTTGCCTTGTGGTTAGAGTGGCTGCTTTACAGCTCTACAGATAAAGTCTTTACAGTCAGCCTGTCTGCTTGAAGCTTGCCTGTTCTCAGTACGTCTACATAAGATAAGCATGATAGATTAATTGATGATTATTAGGTCCTACTTGATTGTGTATAAATATGTCTACTGATGAACTCATGTTCTTTTTATGTTGGCTCCGGATCCTGTCATGACAGGCTCTATGACCTTGTATTGGAGAAAATAGGTTCAGGAAATCGATGGACAAATAGATGAACAGTGCAACTATAAAACATTTGTACAGTAGAGTCTTGCTTATCCAACCTTTGCTTATCCAACATTCTGTATTATCTGATGTCCCACCGCAAAAAAAAAAACCAAAAAAAAAACGCATCAATTGGCAACAAGAACTGCAAGTTGTGAGCGTGAGCTTAGTCTATTTTTTGTTGCTAAGTTCATTTTTTCAGTTAAATTTTTTCAGTTGTTTTGTTGTAAAACATGATTACGGTGGATTATGTGGCCAGCTCTATCTGGCATGTGTGCGTGTGTCTCTCTTGCGCGCTTGTGTGTGTGTGTGTATCTTTCTCGTGCGCGTGTGTCTCTCTCTCTCGCGTGTGCGTGTCTCTCTCGTGTGTGTGTGCGTGTGTCTGCGTGTGTCTCTCTTTCTCTCCCGTGTGTGTCTGTTTGTGTCTCTCGCGCTCTCTCTCTTGCTGCACAGGGAATGCACAGGGAAAGACTGAACACGTGCAGAAATCATCGGCACCCACAAACCGAAAGGGAAACTGGCTTGTTCCTATACCGAGTGAACAGATGCAAACGTTTGGCGAACTTTTTGGTCATAACCCAATTTGTACGTGCTCAGAGACATTCGTGAACCGAGCCACTGTATTAGGTTCGTAATGTGTAAAATTATAACATAGTTTGACGTTTAATAGGCTTTTTCTTAACACCTCCCATTATCCGACATTTATGCTTATCCGACGTTCTGCCAGCCTGTTTTTCTCGGATAAGCGAGACTCTACTGTATGTTGTTTATCTCATTATTTGATATTCATAAATAAACTTTTTATTTTGTAATTAATTTCCGTATTGACATAATATTTCCTTAGTTGGGCTCTGCAACAGACATGACATGATCTGTAGCATAGCACAGTGCAATGGTTATCACCTGTTCAGTCCAGAAATGTTTGAGTGATCGCTTCGTCTGGGTTCGTCTGCAGTCATTTTGGGGTTCTCATAATTGCTGTTCATATAAATTGAATCTGTGGTTTGATTTCTCTTTGTCTAGTTGTTGTCTAACATGACAGAAACAGACTCCCCCTTGTTTATGATGTCCACTGAAATTAGGTAGTAAGTGCTAGAAATCTCTGGAAACAAAGAACTTTCTCAGCGTTTTTTAGGGCAGAGCCCAAGAAATACTTTCTTATAGGCTAACATAGCATAATACTAAAAACAAAAACGTTTAAAATACAATATATATAAAGGGAAAACAATAAATGTAACATAATAGAAAAAATAATAGCAAGAAGAAAAAAATTAAAAAACATGTTGAAGTAAAACTGTTAAAATTCTGAATTAGCCTATGTTTCCCTAATTCAGGGTGTTCATAAGAACTGTAGAAATTTACTTCATGATGTAGAAATTAATAATAAACCAGAATATTTGCATCAGATATTTGAAATATTAAAATCTGTGGTTCAATTTAAATTTTTAATGTATAAATAGTCTCAATTTACAATTGAAATTTGTCATTTTTTACCATCTGATAGAGGTCTATAGGGGCCTATATCCTTAGTAAAGCATCACAAATCTAAAATAACACCATATTAACAATCACTGACACCCCACATGCTTGTATTTGTAATTTGTCATTTTTAACCTTCTGGGAGTGTCTCTTAGAGGGCTAGGCCCAGCGGTAAAGAATCAAATATCAAAAATATTATTGAAATAGCATAAAATGACACTTCACATGCCTATATTACCAATCCCCATTTTTTGTAGTTTTGTAAAAATGAGTAACCTTGACTCCTTGTGTCCCATTAAAGGTGATCCCCTCGGGTCAGTTGTTGTATCATGCTCAACTTAAAAGTCCTTCTGATCATTTTTACTCAAAACATCTATCCGTTTCCTGGTTAGCATAAGCGTGGAATTGTCTGCACAAAATATTGTCATAAAATGGGCAAAAAATTAGGGTTTTTTTCGGGTCTAGAGGAGGACAAAATTGGAGGAGGTTCCCCAAAAATCTCAAAATCAAAGTCGAACGGTATATCATATGTGGAGGTTTGCTCGAACTGGTGAGTAAGAAGGCAACAGACAAAAAAATAAAAACTGCATTAACTTCAAAGCCTTAATGCCTTTTTCGTGCGAACACGATATATAAAAGAATAGCATTTCCTAAACAGGTAATGTACAGTATATAAGTGCAAAGCTTATTAATATGATATTGAATACTGACCAAACGTCTTTGTAACATACAGTAATAATTACTATTTAATTTGACTCTGCATAAAATGTAGGCTATTTCATTAGCAACTGTCGGGTTCTAGTAGCTATTTTGTTCTTTCAACCCATTTCTTAAAGACCTTACCATATTCCTTCATTATGTAAAGCACAATCTCCTCTTCAATTCGTGTTTTGAGAATTTTGTATCAGTGAAAACATCTTAATCCTGTCTGTATGAAAAATACTCAATATTATTTTATAGTGTTCAGTCTTCTGTAGCAGACGAATGATCTTGCATTATGATGGTTCTTCATTTAGCCTTTGTTTTGGTTGCTGAACTTTACTTTACACCTGGGGTAAATGGGAATTCAACAAGAAATGTTTTATTAAACATTTGTATTATTGTAACATTAGTATACTTTAATGTATCTGTTTAGGTAGTGAAGCAAGTTTTATCCTGGAAGTACACCAACTTGAAAAGAATCCAATAGACTTATACTATCTGGTTGATGTATCTGTGTCAATGCAAGAAAATTTAGCAGAGTTAAAGTCAGTGGGACTTAAGTTGTCACAGAGAATGGAAGAGTTTACTGAAGATATTCAGATGGGTTTTGGATCATTTGTGGACAAGCCTGTTTCACCATACATAAGTGTCTACCCTCCTAAAGTAATCAATCCATGCAGGTAAGTGATCTTTTATTATGAAAAACTGAAAAAAATACAGAACAGTAAGAGTTATAACATATGCTAAGTTATCCCAAATATTTTACTCAACTTATTTATCATTTATAATTTATTTATCTAAAAAGGATTCTTAAAGTATCTCAGAAAGAATTTAATTTAGCTCTCAATTATATAAAACTGCTTTTAAAAAACACAGGAGTACATATAATTCATTTAAATTGCTGACAGTATATATTTATAGTAAATACATTTTGCCTTCATTAAACAGTCCAGCTTTAGTGGATCTTATAGCATCTACAATACTCTTATTATTTTCCTATCATTTTCATTTCATATTTGTTATAGCAGTGGTTCAAATAGTGAATCCATTATTTTATTTTTTTTTATTTCTGACTACTTTTATTTTTTATTTCGCAGTGATTTTCCAAGTAGCTGTAGTCCAGCACATGGGTTTATCCATGCACTTTCCCTTACTAAAAACATTACAGACTTTACAAGGGTAGTGCAGCAGCAGCACATTTCTGGAAATATGGACACACCCGAGGGAGGCCTAGATGCTATGCTTCAAGCAGCTGTGTGTCAGGTCAGTATTCTGTACTCGTACAACAAAAACGTTTCATTCTAATTTTATAACTGGGTGGTCTTATGGTAAAAAATACTGCTATGTTTTATGCCAAGAATCTCAATATATTTGCTGAGCATGTCGAAAGAATGGAAAGTCATTTTATTTTCAGTAAACTAAGTAGCACCAGTTGTTTAATTCTCCTATGATTGAACTCTGCATTATATTTAATTGTTAATAGCTGTGAGATAAAAGGAATTAAGAGTAAAAGTTTTATTAGTCCAGTTTAGCACCCCATCAACTTTTACTGGATAAGGGAGTTAAAATAAACTACAGTTGCATCCAAGGCAATGGTGTAGAAGCCAGGTTGAGGGATGGAATACACAATGTAGGAAATGCATACAGGACAGAAGGAGATTCATAACTTTTAAATAATGAAGACAGGTTATGGCACAGTTTTACAAATATTTTATGAATACTGCTGGCATTTGTTATGCAAGTTCTGAAACAATGTTGTTACCATCTTGAAATAAATTTTATTTTGGCTCATATAAACATCAAGTTAATTAATGTGAGGAAGGAATGCTGGAACCTAGATTCAGTTTATTCTATTTTAAAGTTTCAGTTATTTAAAATTTGTTATCATTCCAAAGCTGTATATTAAGGTGCACTGCTTATAATAACAATATGTAAAATGAAATTAGATTTTTTGATGTGGCACAGTTTTGTCTTACAGTTCACAGAGTTTTGGATTAAAATCCAGAAATCATTCAAAGTACAAGTAAGGATTTTGAATAATCTCAATTCTCATGACTCATGGTACTGGTTTTCAGTCATTCTCCTATCTCATTGTCCTAGCATGTTACCAACTCATAATGTTTGTTGTTCAAGTTTTCAAAGAGAACTTACAATGGTGCCTTTTGTACTAAAATTATGCTCTCTGTCAATTTTAAAATATAAATATTTTTACATGTAGTGTAGCTTTCTTCCGCATTTCAAATAAATAATGTTACGGTGAAAGGTATCTTTTAAATATCTTTAGTGAGAATCTATGGGGCTCTGCTTCTTTGCATTGTGTGAGGGACTGGTATCCAATCCATGAGGTATTTCTGCCTTTTGCTGGCAGGATGATCCTTGTTTCTTATAACACTGAAAGAAATTATACAATACTGGAAAATGAATGAACTAAACACATATAATTTATATATTTTTCCTAATTAGAAAAAAGCAGAGCAAAATTTACTATTTAGTGTGTAGTGAAATGTTTTTTTCTCTGACAAGTGTGAAAGCATTAAGTGTGCTCTTTGACAAAATTCCTTTGAAATATTAACACATCTATCAATTTAACCCATGTTTTTAATTAATTCATATACATACTAATTACTGTTAATATTGAAAAATCTTTTAATTAGAATTTTTCATATGAATCACATGTTTAAGGTTTTATGAAACAGCCAAGGAATGATGACAAGAATGTGAATTTACTTTAGAAAAAGGAATAAAAAGTCCATATTTGTGACATACATCAATAGCAATGGGATATATAAGAAAACTGTAGTGCAACAATCTGTTATTCCGGAAACAATCAGTTTCAATGTGGATTTGGATAAGTTACAAGTGCTTTATTTACATACCAGATTGCAGGATGTGGTTAAAGCCACATTCTCAAGCTGATGATCTGATTTACAGTGTGTCTGAAAGGAACTATTCATATCTGACTATGGTATTATCTTATAGTTTAAGTTCAAGATTTAAAATGCAAACATAACCTAAACATGCTTTTTTGATTTTGCTTAAAGTTATGTTTTATTAAGCAATATAAATTCAATATTTTAGAGTTTTTACTAATATTCATTTCAATTGAAAACCCAAAAATGTAAATGTTGTTTAATATTTCTTATTTGTGGTTTGCCTTATTTAATTATGAGCCATTACAATTTAACTCTCTTGCTTACTGTGTAATAAATTATATAAAAAGTAAATATTAGTTTATGACTAATAAACAATAGAATTACACTTTTAAAAATTGTATATACACTTAATCAGTAAATAATCGCAGACTGGGGAAATTCTGTATTATTATTTAACTTAGTGTGCTTATATTTGTATTGTATTTTAACACAAATATTACATCTCTTGTTTCTTAAATGTATGTCACTAATGTGTACAAGTTTGCTCAAATCACAAAACAGAATAGATTGCCAGTAAAAGGACATAATTACATGTAAATTGGGGTAGCACATAAATAACTTGCTATTTTCTTTTGAAATGCTGTTAGCAAATAACATTAATCTCAGCTCTGTCAGTAATAACACTATTAACACAGGTACAATGGTTTGTTCTTTCCACAATCCATACACATGTGAGTACTGATTCACATCTTCACCATAATCTTTTAAGAGTGAAATATCAAATAATATTGAATGATGTTCTGATACGTTTCTCAGGGAAAACATGAAGAAAATAAACATAGCTTTTAGAAGAAAAAAAAACGCAATTGTCCCCCCACTGCAATAAACTGAGAATTAGTTCCTACAGATATTTGTAAACTAAACTGTTGATTAAATGAGATTTTTTGTTTGTACTCCGAATACAAATAGGAAATATTCAGTTTTTTTTCTTACACTGAATAATTTACATGTTGACTGTTGTGTTTTATAAATGTATCTGTTTTACAGAACCTTCTGGCCTTTGTTCTGTTCAGTGTTTTTGAAAGGTAAATTGCTAAACCTGATCAGCCTATCCAGCAAAGTCACTGGGGTTAGTCCACAATGATTGTACAGGTGCCTAAACTATCCTCACTAGGAAGCCTGAATGACTACCGCCCTGTTGTACTCACCCCCATCATCACCAAGTGCTTTGAGAGATTGGTTCTGGACCACCTCAAATCTTGCCTACCTCCCACATTAGATCCCTACAAGCTTACTTATCATCCCAGTAGGTCAATGAAAGATGCAATATCCTCATCTCTTCGCTCTGCCCTGACATGCCTGGAAAACAATAACTCATTTGTTAGGATATTATTTGATGGTTTTAGCTCTGTATTTAACACTGCCATCCCTTTTAATCCTGTAATTGAACTCAGTAACCCTGGTATCAGCACCTCTGTTTGTAATTGGACTTTCTAACCAACAGACCTCAGTCTGGCAGGTTAAACAACTCTCTATCCTGATTCTGAATACTGGCATTCCACAGGTCTGTGTACTCAACCCATTCCTCTACTTCCTCTTCAGCCATGACTGAGTCTCTTTATATGGCTCCAGTTCCATTATAAAGTTTACAGACTACACCTTGGTAATAGGAATAATCAATGACAACGATGAGTCAGCTTACAGAGAGGAGGTCCAGCACCTGGCAACATGGTGTGCTGACAACAATGTCACCCTCAACACCAAGAAGACCAAGAGCTCATTGTGGATTACCAGAAAGCTAAAGGCAGCAGTCATGCTCCCATCCATGTAAATGGTGTTGAGGTGGAGTGTGTTTCCAGTTTTAAATTCCTGGGTGTCCACATCTCTGAGGACCTTTCTTGGACAATAAACACTTCCAGTCTGGTTAAAAAGATGCAGCAGCGACTTTACTTTCTTTGGAGGCTAAAGAAAGCCTGCCTGTTTCCTCGGCTTCTGTAGAACATTTACCGCTGTACTGTCGAGAATGTATTGACTAACTGCATTACAGTGTAGTATAGCAACTGCTCCGTAGCTGACAGGAAGACCTTACAAAGGGTGGTGAAAACTGCCCAGCACATCATCAGCATGGTGCTGTCAACTATTGCTGACCTGTAGCACGTGGTGTCTATGACAGGCTTACAGCATCATCAAGGATCCCTCTCACCCTAGTCATGGACTACTCCTTCCATCAGGGAGGTGCTACAGAAGCCTTCGGTCCCCCACCAGCAGTCTCAGAAACAGTTTCTTCCATAACACTATCACCATTCTGAACTCTCAACCCTTACCATTCAATAGCTGACGTTTCTAAATATCAATAATATCTGGCTTCCCTCTATGTATATTTTCACCTGTTTACATACATCTATCCTGTACAAAAATATTTTATATATTTATTAATACCATAAACCTGTACAAACTGAGCAGTATTCATATCTCTATACTCTTCCTTGTATATACTACTACCTGTAAATTCAAATATCATATAGATATATATTTTCATTTTTATGCTGCCTTACTGTTTATTGCTCTTTAATGTGCTATGTGCACCCACTGTCTATTGCACCTTACTTTACTATTTGAACCTTCTGGTTAGATGCTAAACTACATTTCATTATACATGTACAATGACATCTAAAAAAATCTAATCTAATGTGAATGCAAAATTGTTAAATTTTTAATGATTTTGCTTAATCTCTCCTCTGTAAATTTAGTTGTTATAATTTGACAAGAACAGTTTAGCAGTGCAGAATGAAAAAAGTTAGATAAAAAAATTTAAGTTTGTACCATCATCATTAAGGCCACTTAATAGTAGAATATCTGAAGTAAGAACTGTAAATGAACTAGATTAAATTACATCTCCTTCATGTTTTATGTGAGTCATTTCTTCTCTGTGGCTTTCTGACCATATTTTCCCAGTGTTGCTCATTGACTGATATTTTTATCTGTTTTTGGAACAAAGATGACCAAGGAATTTCCCATTGTGGGATAGCAAGGTTTACCATGTCCTTGACTTTGAAAGTTGTGTTTGATATCACATCCTCCTTTAATCTCAATCTGCATACTCTGAATGCAGTCTGTTGACCCTGGAATACGTTGATCTTCTTTTTAATGCTACTGTTTCTTTTTCATGACACATATCAAAACTGAGTACTGGGTTCCAGATGCAGATCCCACGTGCAGTATAGCTTCAGACTAGCTTTTCAAGACTTGTACTCCATTTAAAACTCAGCTTCTTACTTGCATTTTTAATTTCCTTCATACAGTGAGTGGTTTCAAACAGTAGTGAGATGTCTAGGTTTAGTGATTATAGTGGTTTAATGAAAATTCATGTGGGTATATAGTATATGTATTCTCAACAACTTTTATTATAACAATTTTATTACAACATTTACATTATAGGACTTGAATGTTTCTTATGTTTCTATACCAAAAATATCTTTAACCCCAGAGTATTTACATGTGCAGAACCACAGACTTTTTATAACATCATTAAATCTCAGGGTCTTCTTTTTGTTACTGTGTTAAATTATTGAAGTGATTTATTTAAGTTTAAAAAACCTGCAAGTATTATTTAAATCATATTACACAAGTATGGCTATCCATGAACAAATATTGCTACTCTTTTTCATTTGTAAACCACCATTCGGTATTGAGTGTATAAATAATGATTACTTTCATCAATTCACTCATACATCTATTCATCCACCCATTTATCCATCAATCAAACTATCCATCCATCAACTAACCTTTATTAAATGCAATATTTCTGGTATTGGTACTTTCCACAAGTATAATACATTATAAATAAATAATAAAAATTTCTTAATTATAATATTTGTCAAGCACTACAATATTTTTATTCAAATATTATTAAGCAACTTGTGTTTATTTTTGGAAACATTTGTTTCATTCTTTACCTGATTCTGTTTAGTATAAAATTAAACAGCATGAATGAAACACTGATAAGCTGCTTTCTGTTACAGAAACAGATAGGCTGGCGAAAAGAAGCCAAACATTTACTTCTGGTGATGACAGATGAACCTTCTCACCTGGCACTAGACAGCAAGCTGGCAGGGATTGTAATACCTCATGATGGAAACTGTCATTTGAAAAACAACACATATGCGGGGTCAACTAAGATGGTATGATATATGTACTGTTGTGTTTTGTCAGTTAGGCAAATATGATGTTTGATATTTATATAGTTTTGTAACATAGTGCCCTTAATTTTGTGTCATTTTTATTATTAGTGTTAGTCTGCCATATAGTAAGTTTACTATCCAAATTTCTGGTTCTGTTTCAGATTTTATGCATAAATAATAAATGTACTGCCTTATCCAGCTATACATTGAACCTGCACATTGTACCACCTGATATAATTTCATCTATAATATGAAAAGTATTTGGTACATTTAAGATAGTTGGGAGAGAATTTAAAATTATGTGGAGTCATGCCAGAGTAAACCACATGTTTGAAACCATGTAAAAAAGTGTGTCAAAAATATATGCCTAGAAACTTCAAATGAATCATAATGCAATTGAAAATATTAAAATGCATTCTATATAAACAATATTATTTTTAAAAGTTTTATTAGAGGAAAACACTTTTGTGAAAGTTACATGCTCACAGCATTCAAATTGTCATCTGCCCTTCCTTTTCTTTTTAATTTGCTTAGTCTTATATAAAGATAAGTGGAGTCAAAGTCAATTCTGTATGCTTGGTGACACAGCAGGAACCTGGATGTGGTAAAAATCTGCCAAAGAAACCATTCATTGTCTCTCATCCAGTGTGGCTCAATTTAAAGTTGCCAGTTATTTATAGTAAAAGGCATTTGGAAATTAGTGCACCCAGAGAAAACCGCTGTACATACAGGAGTTTGCACAAATAGCCGCCTGGTCAGGAATCCAACCCAGGCTCCTGTAGCTTCCAAACAGCAGTTCTAAGCAAAGTGCCTTCAGGCTGCTTTTATTAAAATGTAATGACATCAACAGGATAGAACTGAAAATTAAGAAATCTAATTTCGCAGTAAAAAAACAAACAAAAAAAAAAAAAACATGATTTTTATTTTCTAAAAACACATCAAGGAGGGATGATCAAAGGGAGATGAGATAATAACAAATAGGTAAAATATCCTACTGGGCCGGACAGTATTTGATCAAATCAGGTTTATCAGGTTTGGTCTAAGGTGAGAGATTAGCACATCTCATTATTTACATACATATATTTTTATAAATTTTATATATGATTATGCACCTTTGGGCGCTTGTTATATTTACCCACCAATATAGTAACAGTCCTTAGGGACTAGCAGCAATATAGTTACAATGATGGATATTACACAAAATGGCTGGGTGAAGTATTGGCAAAAAGAGGGGATGGACAAAAAGGGTAGGAGAAAATAGTGGTGAGTTGCCAAGAAGTGTTATTTATTAGCAGAAGGAGTGTTAGTTATGAAGTGGAGATGGATGAGACAGAAGAAGCTAATAGTGGCAAAATGCCAAAATGTGTTGGACATTAGCATGTGAAGGGGTTGTTAGAACATATAACGTAAAGTCAGTTCAGTATAAATTGCTGTTTCATGAACCAGCATGGCTTTGTTACCTTGTAATAAGGTCTCACTGAAACCAAAGGCTTCTGACTCTATGTGAATTCCCAGCTAAGAATATTCTACAACAATGGTGTTCATATATGACATGTCATATATACTGTGCCACAGGCATTAAACACTTGTCACCTCCCAAATCTCCTCTTCTTTCTCTATTCTGTTCAAGCCTTTGTCCTGGCTCACCACTTTGCTCTAAGCTTAATGGTCAGATGGCAAGAAGTGGCCTTTCTGACCCACTCTAGTATTACTTTACAACAAATCCTAAATACTGCTGTATCCCTAAGTCATCAGTTTACACATAAAGAGTCAGGCACCATCGGTGACTGCAGCATTTACTGCCTTCCATAATGTGCAGCATTATACCACACTTTTCACAAGGTAGTCCTCTTGCGGCCCCATGATGATGTGGGGAAACTCTGCCAACCTCCTTTCCCATCCATTTAACTTTTATCTTAAATTCATGCGCATTATGTTTATTTCACATGCACCTTTCCTGGCTTAATTTTTGGTGCTTATTCATAGAATTCCACCATATTAGTGAAACACAGTCTCTGTGTCAAACTAGTACAACAGTTCTTGCTATGTGATGCTTGATATTTTCCTTAGAAATGGCTTTAATTATTTACCTGTGATGCGTGTAACTGTTACTGGCCTATAGTTATTTGAATCAGCCCTAGTCACCCTTTCTATATAAAAGTATATTTTTTTAGCTCCCAGGTATTAGGACCTTCCCCCAGTGTGCACTGATTTTTGAAAATTGAGTGTCACAGGCTTATACAATGTATCAACTCACTAATCTCTTTAAGTACTCTAGGATATCTGTCTTCATTGATATAAGCTGCAATGAGAAGTCAAGCAAAACAACACCTTTTATTGACTAACTAGAAGTATTACAATATGCAAGCTTTGAGGCAACTCAGGCGCCTTCTTCAGGCAAGATATAATCAAGAAGAAGGCCTAAGCTGCCACAAAAGCTTGCATATTGTAATCTTTTTAGTTACCCAATAAAAAGTGTAATTTTGCTTGACTTCTCATTGCATCCATAATGGCTAACACAGCACAACACCCTGCTACTATTGTTATTAGCTGAAACACACAGCCAATGCAAACCAAGAGTGTCTCCTGACCCACTGAAGGAAATTAAGGTGATAGATTGCTAATGAAATGCCAGTCAAACAAAATCCTCCAGGTCAACAGGTTTTAGTGAATTGCTTTTGGCTGTTACAGCTGAGAACCTGTTGTCCAAGAAGCAGGCAATCTAGAAGCTGCTTTAGAGGTCTAGTACTTTAATACCAGCTTAAGGACGCAGGGACATCTTGACAAATGTTCCACTGAACGTTTGTGTATTTGCTATGTATGACTAACCTTCTGTAACTTCCATAAAATTGCTGCCCCTTGATTAAAATTTGATGTAGCTTGACTTTTAATTAAACTATCTGTACTCACAATATCCAGTACTATAAGAGATCTCAAATTAAAAGTATCTAAACTATAACAATGTCTTGTCTGAAAAGTTCTCTCTCCATCAGAATTCATATCAGTCCACACAATTGCACTCACATATACTTTGTCATAATTTGCTCTTTAGGTACAAATCAGTCTAGTATGCACACATTTAGTTTACAGTATGTAAAGAAAATTGGATTATAGAAGGAAATTCACATGGGCACAGGGATACATTGCTGATACAGTATCTGAAAAAATCAGGAAGATATTTCCCATTACTGCAAAATATTATTATTATTATATTTTCCCTTTGAAAACCACTATTTTTTATTTGCATATTGCAATGGACTTTTGCTAGGACAAGATTTGATTCAGTATTTAAAGGTATACAGGGGCAGTGGATTATACTGTATATATATTAGAGCAGGGGTGGGCAATGTCGATCCTGGAGAGCTGCAGTGGCTACTGGTTTTCATTCCAACCCAATTGCTTAATTAGAAACCAATACTTGCCAATTTCAGACCTTATTTAACTTTATGGTGTGTTAGTGTGCAATGTAAGGTTCATATATCATAGATTTTTTTTTTACCTTTACAAGGATATCATCCAAATGATTTGAAGCCTAAAATGGATAATTTTCAATCTGTCACATTTTCTGTTAAGTGCTTTATTAAACTAAACAGTACATGATGAACACACACAGATGCAAATGAAAACAAGTTAGATGGAGAACCGCTGGCTGCATTGTCATTTACATCTTATTGCTAATAAGCAGCCATTAAAGCAGTGAATGCAGCTGTTCAAGACTGAAATAAGCAATTAAGCGTGGGGAACCATAACAAACAAGACCCTAAAATGAAGCATCAAAATGTTACTTAAGGCTTAAGCAATACGTTCTTCATCAGCAATAATTGGACTGACATTGCCCATATTAGAAGGATATACTTGTACTGTCACATGTACATTTGTTCTCATTTGTAAGGCTGAACAATTGCATTTTCTTATTTTATCTGTATACTTTTTAATTTTTCACGATGTTGTTGAGGTTGTTATATTTTATTTTTCAGGAGTATCCAACAGTTGGACAGCTAGCAGAAAAGTTACTAGAAAACAACATATACTGCATTTTTGCTGTTGGAGAAAGGCAGTATAAGTGGTATGAGGTAATTTATCTTACCAGCATCAAGCTCACAAAAAACATTTTCTGAATCTGACTTGGTTTTATTTGATAAATTTGGCTTTTATGTGTTTATTTAATAGGATCTTACTCCATTACTTCCAGGGACGGTTGTTGGAAAACTTTATGAAAAGGCAACAAACCTTAAAGAATTGGTTGTTGATGCATACAAGGTGAGACTTGTTATATAATTTTTAAAGTTACTAAAGTCCCATTTGTTGTAAATTGTACTATTAATCCTACATTTATTTCTAAAATAAATAAATATATTTTTTTAATAAAGAAATTCTTGTGTAAACTATGTAACAGCCTTTCCTTTTCAGATATTACAGTTGTTCAGACATACTGAAGGCCTGCTTTTGTTTTGATTATAATCCATGCCATAAATAAAGTTCTTTCAACAGTTTTAAGTGATCTAACCATGGCTGTAATCTTGTGTGGAGAATACACTTATAAGCAGCTTCTGAAGACCAGCATACCAGAATTAAGAACTATGTGCATGCTATATCTGTGTATTAAACAAATGGATGGGTAGATAGAAACAAGAGAGCCTGCTTTTGTGTTTTTTCCCTATTTACAGAATGATGCTAAGGAAGCCATAAGTATTAATATGGTCAGAATTAATACATCTACAAAGTGGGATGAAGTAGTTAAGGTTTGAACTGGCACTTGTGAGTAACTTCAAGTGGCTACCGTAATTGGCAGCACTCTTATGAAGCTAGCAGTAACCACAGGCCCCAATCCCTTATTCTGAATGCTCGAAGGAAGGCAAATAACAATTAAAAGAAATGTATAAATTGGAGGGAAAGACTGGGAAAAGGGTAGAGCCAGGGCAGAGCTCAAGCTGAACCATGACAAAAGCAGTATTTATAAAATGTAAGAAAAATATATATGTAGCCCAGAGTCTTACTGTTGTGAGGATGGGACATCAGCAGAAACCTGGAAACAAAATGTAAAACATACTGAATACATCTAAACTGAAGCAAAAAATGTTCCTGTGGATTGATTCATTTCTTGAGAATAAACACATATTGGAAGTGCATAGCCATACCACTTTTGTAGAAATGTCAATGCTTTTTGTGAGACTCCTCCATTTATAAAGATGAAGTGGGAATTATAGACACTTCAGTTGTTTCACTTTATTTTCACATCTCAGTTATTCTAAAAATGTTTGACTTCATAACTGTCTTTTAAAGCTGAGCATCTGAGGACTGTATTTATACTTTCTTCCACTCTGATCTCCTCTGGATATCTTCAGCATGCTCTGACCCTATCAAATGCAAACTAACTGCTTTTTACTGTGTTGGTAGTTTATAGTTTAGCACTACAACTGTCCTAGTTTAAATTTCATTGAAAATATATAAAGTAATTTATTGCCAGCAACTCAATAATAATAATAATTATAATATTCCCTGTGACCCTGATTTAGGATAAACAAGTTCGAGAAAATAAATGAATGGTAATGATGATTATGATAATAACAATGTGCAATCAACCAATGAGCTAAACTAACCTCTTTAAACAAATTAGACTTAAAACAATAGCTACCACATTTTTTTTCTTTTATACCAGTTCCTGCTACATAAAGGAATAGGCCTGATGTGACTCTAAATTGGATTAACAAGGCATCAGTGAGTTTTGTTATGTTAATAGCCTCAAGCAAAACAAGAACCAACCGAGGATGGATAGCTAGTTCGTCACAGGACCCACTCACATGTCGCTAAACTAACTCAGGGCTAATTAAGTATCATCAGCTAACCTAATACATGCATCATTGGTGATGTGGAAATAGAGCCTGAATATCCTTAGAACAGGCAGAGAAACAAATGGGGAATGTGTAAACCCAATACAGGGGATCACTAAGACCTGGGATTTGAACACAGAACACAGGAACAGACACATAAAGTGCCAAACATTTTATCACCATCCTGCCCATCTATATAGATCTACAAAACTATATTAATAGTGTTGTGACTTACATACTGATATGCATATATCAATTTTTTTTATTTTAATAGAAGCTAATATCTGAAGTTGAAATACTGGTGGAAGGCCCCACAAGAGGTTTCATCATTAATATTACTGCCAAATGCCCAGATGGAGCAGAATATCAAGGCCTGAGCAAGTGTAGGAATGTGAAGCCAAATCAGAAAGTAAGTCTGTTTAAGATTTTCTTAATGTATCCTTTTGCAGTGAAAAAGTTTATGTTTGTATACACCATGGATTTTAAAAAGTCTTCTGTGCAAGATTTTAATATTGCATCTCCCTTAGTATTGTGTAATGTATGCAATTATATGTTTTGGTGTAACCTTCATACCAGTAGTTATGTCATTATGCATTGACGGAGTATTGTGCTGGCAATGCAATAATGGACGCAAAGCAAGAAGAGGTAGGCACAACTAGTTTAAAATCTGAACAAGGACTTAACAAGTTGGAGGCAAAATATGCAATAAACAGTGACAGAAAATTGTATGCTACAGCGCAAGGTTGGGTGAGGTTGTGAAGAAAACAGATTACTTATTTTTGTAGAATTTAGCATACATGGAACTACTGTATACTCAATGGCAATGAACAATGACATTCTCTATGTAATATCCACTATCCTTGCTTAATTTTGCCTTTGTTACTAAGATGACATTCCTTAAGTTAGGCTTTTGGGAACAGTTTGTTAACCCATTGCTAAATATTTAAATAGATATATAAATTGTGATAGACATAATCGATGGACTAGCATCCCATATGGAATGGAGAATGGCCCCTTGCCCTGCCAATTCAGGCTGAACCTCCATGAAACAGGAGAGTTGTCTTCCAGCAGCACACCCATGGATCACAAAAGGGTTGCCTCCTGAATTACAAGTCAAATGCAACCCTACGGGTGTCCAAACTGGGACCATGCCAGAGGAGTACTGTGAGGAGAACTGCTCTTAGAGGTTTTTATTTGAACCCAGAATTTGTATCTGTGCAGTTGTGTCTGGAGTTTGATGCTCTGAAACTCTCCCTACAGGGCAAAATATTTTAATTTTGCATTATTTTGTATTTCTCAGTTTTTTACTAAGTTAATTCATTATCTATACATACTTAGTCCAGTTCAGTATGGCAGGGGCCAAGGTGTATCCTGGAAGCGCTGCATGTAATGAAGAAACTAATTCTGTAAGTATTGCAAGTTATTGCTTGTAATATTCAGATTAACTCACTCGGATTAACATAACACACATATTTTTTAAATGCTGAAAGAAGAGTGGAGAGAATTGAGAAAACTCACACAGACAAAGGGGAATGTGCAAGCTACATAGCCAGTACACAAACTCTGGATCTAAATCCATCTCTGAAACCATGATGTAACAGTGCTAACCACTGTATCACCTGGGCAATCACTCTGTTTCTCCCTTCTGGAAGTGTACTAAAGATGAAAAAGTTCAAATCAAATAAATTGCTCTGAATATTGAAAAAAACTGGAGCTATTCAAATTTTGTTTAAATATGCTTTTGACAATGTTAAAAATGAATTGCATTTGTCCTGTCACAGCATGCTGATTTTGTTATGATGGCTACAATCAGGCTAGTGCCAGGCAGGGATGCTGAACATGTTCATTGTGTGACATTATAAAGGTCAGCGTTGCACTTTTCTGGATTGTCCAAGTTTGTGGATTTTCTCTCAGCATATGATTACAGGTCCTGGTCCTCTGGTTATCAATTAATTTTGCTCCTGAGTACAATTTAAATCTTTTATTTCAGCCTTAGTTAAATACTTTTTACTAGCTTCTGAACTTTTCACTATGCATATTTTAGACTCTGATTTCTGTTTCATGCCCCTGACTTTTTTCACAGAAATTTTCTGTGTCCCTCTCATTGCCTTACTGGTAAATGTTCAGCCTATCATAGTCATGTTATCAAGTTTAAACTGCACTTAATTTACATTAGCATTCTACACTATTTTAATAAAAAGTAGAAACACTCAGTTAAAGCAGAAACTAAGAACTGTTTCATGTTTTTGTGAATGTATGTTGCTAGGCAGTAAACTTTATTTTAGAAATGTATTAGAAACTGAAACTGTAATATACTTTACATACAGTACTGTACTTTGTTTTGTTTACCTTCAAAATAATAATAACATTGAATCTGCTATCAATATGATTTACTGGTCTGACATTTTAGCTAAGGTTGATTCCTGCATTTCATTCCATGATTTTGGGAATTTCTCAGGGACTCTCCAATCATATAAAGATAAGAGTAGACAGAGAGGCTACAATGAGAACTACATAACAGTTCTCCTTGTTTACTGTTTTTAAAAGCTCTACAGTGTTATTTCAAGGATAAAAATGCTCTTTCCCCTCTTTTACAAGCCTTCAAAAGAAGGTGTTATGTCATAATATACTAATAGAAATACAGGGTGATCTTAGAAGTTTAGTTTGACTTTGGATTCTCATTGTCTGTTTTATAAAGCTAGACATGTACACAAATTGGTGTCATTTTAATGATCATGAAAGCAAAAGCAGCATGAGCCTCTTAAACAAGAGACTGATTATATTTCCTTTAAGGAAAAAAGCGTATTAATCCAATTATTAAACAAATATACCAAGGTAGTTAACAAATGATTACTAAAACAATTTCCTTACTGAACAGAACTAAGAGTAACCATTCAAAACTCAAAATGAAGTAGAAGGCAGTCCTAAACAGTAAATTTAAGTCATTGGATAAAGGTAGGAACACTCAGGAACCTTTAATTTACAAGGGTCACTAATTGTCATAAAGAGGAAAGTCATTAAGAGACTTTTTTACAAGAGAAAAAGGAGGAGTGTAGATAACAAAATAAACAAAGAACAAAACAAGAAACGCAATGCTTTAGCAACTGGATAAGGGCTGAGATAGTGTTTAACCAGGATAGCCTCAGGTTACTGCCCTGCTGTCAGCAAACCTGACCTACACCAACAGGTCAGGATACGTCAAGTTTGGGAGCATGCACAGGTAGAGTGTGCTGCCGCACCCACCACATGACGAAACAGCTTGGGATCCCTGTTGGCAACCCTTCAGGCAGACAGTCCCACCCTCCAGAAATGACCATCTGTGATACGTGGGCATCTCCGTGGCCTGGTCCAGCCGCTGGGGTCCTCAACAATGAGGATCCTATGAGCCGAATCACCCTCGGGGAATCACGCCACATGGCTGTAGTGCCATAACTGACACTCTCTCACAATGCAGGTAATGTACCTCATTCAGGACTCTGTGAGCAACCACTCATTCGAAGCAAAGTCAAACCAGCAGTACCCAAGTATTCTCTGAAGAGAAACAGTACCGAAGTAGTCCAGTCTTCTTCTCAGGTCACTGGATAGTGTCCATGTCTCACAACCATATAGCAAGACAGGAAGCACCAGGACTCTAAAGACTTGGACCTTTGATTTTTGTGGAGCTATCAGGAGTGCCACATACCACTTTCCAGCAACGTCATGATCCCCATGCACCCCCAGTCTGTCTACTGACTTCCTAGGAATAGTCAACAGAGATATGAATATTGCTGCCAAGGTAAGTACACCTCTCGACAAGATCAACATTCTCTCTGAAGATAGATACACTGCTGATGGCTGTGCTCAAGAGTTTATTAAAGGCCAAGATTTTGGTTTTTATCTAGGACACTCACAAGCCCAGATACTCATCTTCCTCATTCAGTCTCTCAAGAGCCCCTATCAGGACCTCCATTGACTCCACGAAGATCATAGCATCATCAGCAAAGTCAAAATCAGTGAATCTTTCTTCACCAATGGATGCCCCACAGCCTCTGAACCCTACAATCCTGCCCAACACCTAGTCCATGTAAGCACTGAACAGAGTAGGAGCAAGAACACCCCCCCGATGAACTGTGGGGTCACGACCATAGATGGTGCGTCACTTGCTCACAGATTCCTCTAACAAATGCCTCCTTATCTGCCCTCAGAGCCCTCGCATCCATCCTTCTCAGTTCTTGGTACAGACTGGAGTTGCAATCAAGCCATGCACTGCGACTCCTCTTGATGACATCCAGGGTGATGTGAGATGAAATTCCTCCTCCTGGGAACACCGGTAACACCAACTCAACCCTCAGCAACCTTTAGGGTCTTGTCACGGAAAGTCTCCCACATCACATTAGGACTGGCAGATGCACCCAAGTCTGAGAATTCCTCACAAAAACTGTGTGCAAACTCATTAGAAGCAGCCAGATCTTGAAGTCTGGCCAAGTACTTTAACAGGAAAAAAATCAAAACTGTTCACCTCCTTGGTGTTAACTCCACGCATTACCCAAGCTTAGAATTCTATGCAATTACGGTTAATCCTGTAATGATACAATTTACATTGTTAAGCCCAGCTGTCATCTAGTGAATAAAATAACATTATGCTGCAAAAAAATCATGAATATTTCTATACGTTTTGCCATTCTAAGGTAACTCACCAATGGGGGAGCCTTCCACTAAAACACAATGGCTTCTAAATAACAAGCTGTAAAGCCAGTTTTAGACAAAACAAAGTGAAACTAAACCATTAGTTGAAACAAGTAACAGTGATGACAATATAAATTCAAACAGATATTGAAGCTGATGCATATGGCACTGTACAACTAAAATGTCATAACATGCCTGGTGCATTCAAACGCCTGAAGGTTCACCATGTTGCAAGAAGCTGCATGGCAAAATGATTGCAATCAAGTAGAAAGACAAGAAAGATGTTAGCACCCAAAGCAATGTTCACAATGCATCAGCTGTTGTTCATGTTAGGGAAAATGTGGAAGTCACTACAATAGCCTACAATAACACAAATGGTGCATTGGCTGTTTGGATAATCATTCATGGTCATTCTTCCCCTTCATGCTCAAGCAACAGAAAAACTGTGCAAAGAAACACATTTCTTTCCAGATTGCTGTGTGTTGGTGACCTGTTGCATGAAGCGTGTGCACTAAATCTGCATCAGTACAGCAGTGGACACTAGATCCTACTATATTTATGTTGATATTTTGGTATTTACATATTTTTGTTACACTTAATAACGTTATTTTTTGATTAATTTTTCTGTGGGAAAACATAACACTATAAGACAAGACAATTCATAAAGAAAAGAAAAATCATAAAAAAGAATTAACAAAGGGAAGACAAGCAAGAACAACAACTATAAAAGGAATGAATATGAACTAGTTAAAACATTTAGGACAGAAAAAGAAATAAATTAAAGAAAATAAAACATAACAAAAGCCTAAGACTGTGCTCTAGTGAAATCCTAATGCATATCTATAAATATACAGTCATTTGTAGCTAATGTTTACAGGTGATGGTCACAGAAAGAAAGAAAGAAAGAAAGAAAGAAAGAAAGAAAGAGAAAGAAAGAAAGAAAAGTCTTATATTTAGCTGCACAAACATTGGATTTGAATGAATTAGTCTAAACACAGTCCAAACTATTTGGTGAGGAACAGCATACAATCAGTAATCCTCAAGATGCAATGATATTGACTTGTCTTCAGAGAACTGCCTATAACTTCTCTGTTACAGCAACAGATGAGGATTTTTTGAGCATCTCACTTTCCAAGTCTAAAGGTAGAGATTTTATAAAACCTGGAAGATCAGTCCATTGGTACTGTGAGTACTAATGCAAAGATATAACTTAAATATTAAGCTTGCTCAAACATGGTCAAACCTACCAATAAACTGATAACAGATCTCAAGAGTAGCCAGGAAATGGTTTCTGCAGGCATTACATCACTATGGAAATAAACAATAGTTGCAATCTAGTCTTTAGTCCTTTTATAACATAGAATATAATAAACTCTGTATTTTCTTAAAATCTTAAAATTACATGAATAATGGATACTTTCTATTAAGATTTTATCAGTAAACATTTTATTAAAATTATAAAGAATACAATTTGTTACTTAATTCTGTTACACCATTTATAACTAATATTTTGAAAATAATTATTTAAACCATTTTAAATACATTAACAAAGTTAATCATCAATGTACTGTACATATCAAACAAACACAGGTATTTTGCATATCTATGAACAATGATACCATCATCAGGATAATACTAGGAAACAGAAATGTGATGTATTAAAAAATATATTAAAACAATCTTCTATGTAATATCCATTTCAAAGATACACTTATTAAGTATTGATTAAAGAAAAAAGTCAGCATCCAAGCTGGTTTAAAACATTAAGTGGCTATGTCATGTACACTGGTTGATGATGGTTCGTTGAGTGCTGACCCCCATTATGCTTCAAATGCCCAAATCCTTTAGAGTCAAGTTTTTTTAATCCATCAATCTTTTGTATATATATATATGAAAGACAACCGGCATTCTGTCACTTGCAGATACTGGAAGTTTTATTCCATTTTGATCTGTTCTTGAGAACCCTACTTGCTCCAGATGCAGATTTACCATAAGCATTAGTTAAAATAAAAAATAATGAGATATATAACATAATATAATCCATCATTGTATTATAGCATTAAGTGCAATACCTCCACAATACTGATTCAAGGTGGCTATAGAACATTGGTGGTTGAATTATATGACTTCTTTATTTATTTTTTGTTTAAGTTGTTATAACTATGTTATGGCAAAGCTACAGTATATTTCACATGATTTCATGAACTGAAATCAGTGCAAAATATAGTTCCATCTTTACCCAGAAAAAGTAGTATGCTGAGACTAATTAACATCTGACTTGGTATTACATCTTGCCTGAAGAAGGGGCCTGAGTTGCCTCGAAAGCTTGCATATTGTAATCTTTTTAGTTAGCCAATAAAAGTTCTCATTTTGCTTGGCTATTCTCTAATATCTGACTAGGAAGACTATAGCTCCCTCTGCTGTCCTGTTTTTGGTATGAGGCTGGCATCACACATACAACTTTTACTATGATTTTCAGTCATAGCCTTCATTTACAAAATCTTTAAATAACAAAAAGTTGTAAACAGTCTCAACACACATCTATTAGTATTAGTTATGTAGTGTGACAACCACAGCAACTCACACACAGTGCTTTAAAACTCTTTACAACCTGCTTCAACAAAATCAAAATGGATTTGGGTGTTCAAGTACAGTCTTCCTTCCAACAAGAAAAACAATGCTTACAATTTTTAACACCAGACAAACATTTTAATGTCTTCTTGGTGTAGTGTTTAAATGTCCAAATCAAACTATAAAGTTATTCAATGCCATTACATAAATAAATAAATAAAATTGGTATATTGTGGAAAGTAATCTTTTAAGTAATGAATCATTTCTAGAATTTTCTTAGGACACCTACTTCATATGGAACATTGTTTCAAATCCTCACTTAGGTTCTTTGTGAAGTGTGATTGTTCAGCCTATTTTGACCTGGGTTTTCTTTAGGTATGTAGGTTACTCTTACGTCCCAATAACTTGTACTGGTTGATTGATATTGAATCAACCTAAGGGGGTATTTGTATAGGCATAATGTGTACTAGACTGGTGTCCCCTCTGGAATTGGTTCCAATCTCCTGCTAAATGCTGCTGGGATTAACTTTGCTTTCCTAAGTCTCTGTAATAACATAAAAAGGTTGAAAAATTGTGTTTTTACTGGTAGAAAAATCATGATTTTACCTTGAAGCTTGATGAAGTACGTTTTTAGCACAATCCATCAGGGAAAAGAGTAAGAATGCATTTCAATATCTTTTTAATATTGCAGGTTCTCTTCAATGTGACAGTCAAAATGAATGATTGTCCTTTGGAAGAAGGTGACATACAGGTATTGATAAAACCTGTTGGATTTAATGAAACTACCAAAATTAAAATCATAAGCACCTGTAAATGCCATTGCAGAACATCAGAGGAAAAGGAGCCTGGAAGGTGTCAAGATGAAAATACTAAAAAGTGTGAGAACTGTCAATGTAACACACCAGATTCAGACTTGTGTACATGTGAAAGGCCAACCGATAAACTTTTGAAAAACTGTAGAGCTGATGACACACAACCAGTCTGTAGCAGCAGAGGCACTTGCTCATGTGGAATATGTTTATGTGACCAAAGCAATCTTGGAATAATCTTCGGCAAACATTGTGAAATGGACAATTTTTCATGCCCCTATAATAAGGGCATACTCTGTGCTGGTAAGATCCACAATACCATTATGTATTTTTTTTATAAAATGTATGCATTGAAAAAAAAATGATGTAATGTGGGTTGACACATCCTCAAATATTAGGGTCTTTTCTTCAAATCCTAGCCTAGTCACTGTCTGTGTGGAGACTGCATATTCTCCTTGTGCCTACTTCTTCAAGTTTCCAACATTTGGGTTAGGCTGATTAATGACTCCAAAATGATGCCATATGAATTAGTAGGTCTTGTGATGCATCCTTTGAAGACAGAATCTGGTCAACGTACTGTAACTCTGATCTGGATCATGGTATAACTGAGAGCACTGTTGGTTTCACTAGATACCGATATATTGTATTGGTTTACACTTTAAGAAAGAAACTATTTTTTTAAACAAATAACAAAAGTATTACTGAATAATGTATTTAAGACAGATGCACCTCTTATTCATTGAAAACTTTGTTAATGTTCCACTACACACTTTCACTACACATAGATTCAACTGGAGTTTTTTAACTCTTTTGAATTAACAAAAGTACAGCTTTGTTCTCTGTCACTCTCTCTGTTTTGCTCTCTTTTATTCGCTTACTTGCTTGCTGCTGTTGTTGCCAAGCAAACACAGTATAATACAGTTTCAAAAATTTAGAATAAGGATCAGGAGAAAGAACGCCAAAGGGCAAAGAATAGGGTTCAAGACTAGATGAGAAAATGAGAGATGTCAAAGCCAAATAAACCAAAAAAAAAAAGTCAAAAAGCAGAGCTTCTTTGTAGAACCAATAACCAAATAGCAAAAGAATCACAAGTTGCTACGTTTCACCCAGCCTTGAAAAAAATTGGTCGTTTAGAAGACCTTTTAACTCTTCACTAACTGACTCCCCAATGTCGTAACCCTAGAGGCTACACCCCTAGTAACCAGGACCTGCATCATGATGATGGAGTCCACACAAGAACACTGCTCACTGTCAAAACAAGGTGGAGTCTGCAAAGATGTTAAACAAATGTCAACATCTAAACAAAGACTTCAGTCAAGAAAATTGCCACAGAATTGGATTCACTGAGTACAAAAATCCCAGAAATGACACATAAATGATTTTCATAGCTCAAAAAAGCCCAGAAAAAATTAAAACAAAGCTCCATTCATAACACATAGCATAAGATACAGCTTTTTCCTGCCCCGTTCCTATTTGTAATGACTCACAACAGAACTCTGGGTAGTTCTCTTAAAGTGATTAGATCACTTATTACACAGTTCATGTACAAATCCATACATTATTTGCAAGCATACATTAAAGATGCTATCCATCCATCCATTATCCAACCCGCTATATCCTAACTACAGGGTCACGGGGGTCTGCTGGAGCCAATGCTAAAACAACACAAAGTAATATTTTGTGTTTCTTTTCACTTGCACGATGTGTGTTTTGTGTTTAAACTCACCATGGTGCCTGACAAAAAGACAGGTAATTGAATAATTTAAAATATTTGCTGTCTCTTGCCATACATGTACCTTCAGTGTCTTTCTTCTATATTTGCATATCCGAATATCTCTTCACTGGCGCTCCCTCTCTTGAGTGTGTAAAAGCTGTATGTTCTGGATGCGGTGTTATAAGAGTGGGTGAATTAAGTCCACTATTTTCACTTTACTAGAATCCTGTGACTATTTGCCAATTATTTTAATAACATAACAGTAAACATACAATTCTGAGCTACACCAAACACTTCTCTTCACTTTTACACCTCCCCTCCCTAATTGCTCCTCCTCTTTTTTAAATAAATCAATAAACTTTATTAACACTTACCCTAAAATGAACTACTGCTTATAAGCGTGTTCCCATAAAGCCTGCTTCTAAGACGGTTATTATTTTGAAGACGCATTTCTCGCCTCTTGTTTGCTTTTAAATTTTCTGTTTTTGAAGGAGACTGTCAGTATGCCTCTTACATCTTTACTAACGTGTTTTCACTGGTGCTCCTCCTCTATAGTGCGTTCCTGTAAAGCCTGCTGCTAAGATTAGTTTTGAGGTTTTATACTATCCATCTTTGAAGGCGACTCTCACAGTGTGCCTCTTAACACCTTTACTAATGTGTTTTCACCAGTGCTCCTTCTGTCGAGCACATTCCTGTAAAGCCTGCTGCTCAGACTCATTATTTTTGAGGCGCCTTTCTTGCCTCCTGTCCAATTTTCTACTTACCATCTTTGAAGGTGACTCTCTCCTCATGTGCTGCATGCTTGCATTTTTCTGCTTTTGTTGTGTCACCAAAGAAAAACTGACTAATTAGTTTGCTCTGTGGGACTGAACACAGACTTTAGTGTTTTATTTTTAGTATGTCAGTAGAATAGTTTTCTGAAAATCCATACAAGAAGAAGATTTTTATCCAGTGTATCATATCAACCGGTATATCACCCAACCACAACTACTTGTAGAGGCTGTAAATGGATTAAATCTTCGTAAGATACTCCCAACTTTCTTTTTACTCTGCTCATGTAATATCTATAGTAATGTGCCAGAAACTGAACATTTCTGTGCATTTTTTATAAAGTTGCTAGTGCAGTGGCAGAATGCTACCTCACAAACTCAGGAATCTGAGTAGGGCTGCAACTAATAATTATTTCGCTAATTGACTAATCTGGCGATTATTTTATCAAATGACTGGATTAGTTGGATTGTAAAAATATATGTATTATTTTTATTTGAAATTAAATGCACCAAAAAAACAGGCTTATATAAAATGTTCAGCAACATTAACAACAACAACATTTATTTATATAGCACATTTTCATACAAACAATGTAGGTGAAAATGCTTTACATCAATGGTCCTCAAACTGTGGGGCGGGCCCCCCTAGGGGGGCGCGAAGTAACAAAAAGGGGGTGTGAAGATGTGAAAAAAGAAAACAAGAACCAAAAATATTAAAAATACAACGATTAAAACCAAAACAAATTAACTTGAACTACATTCTGATACTAGAAAAATAGAGTTAGATAAAAGTTAAGTAAGTAAGTATAATAAAATATGCATCTATGATATATCATTAATTAAAAAAGAACAAATTGGTATTAGTGGGCTCCTTTCAAAAAAAGGTTAGGGGGGCGCGATTAAAACTGTTATGAAAACTCGGGTCGCAAATACTTAAAGGTTAAGAAACGCTACTTTACATGATGAAGAAAGAGAAAAAAGACAAAATAAATAAAAATTTAAATTAGGGAACACTATAACATAGAATAAAACTAACTAATTATAATTAACTGAACTACCTGTAGATATTTTAAACTTAATATGTTTTTTAAAAGATTTGTATAACAATAAATTGAAAATAAATAGTAATAAATAAAAATAAAACACTTAATAGCACTTCTGTCTTTGGAAGTGCAAGGAACACACACACACATAGACAATTTCTGTAAAAATGTTTTTGAATAAATTATGTGGCTTATGTATTCAGAATCATAATAAGCCAACACTTCAAAATTAAACATAATTTAAGTTATACTTTTTTTTCTTTTCTTTTATGTGGAAGAGACAGATTACTGGCAAAGCATCAACTAAATATCTGACCATCACAATATTCCACCACAGCAGAGTCTGTTGGACCACCATGCCTTTACTAGTTTCTTTTTGTTTTTTCTTTGAAATGACTTTAGCACAATGAACCTTGTTGTCATATGCTGGGGAAATGTCCACACCATTTTTCTTTTGCATCAAAACACGTGGTTTAATTTGCATGAAACTTAGTTCTTTCTTTGTTTGTCAGGTTTTTTTACCTGAAAGTTCATATCCTTATGCATCATCATGTTTCTTTTTTTGTGTCTAGAAATCTTTTACCACCACTCATTCTTTGGTGTGTCTTTGCTGTTGGGAGTGTGTTGTTAGATTTTCAAGTTTGAAACTGTGTGATCCTGCCACAAAATAGGTTTTACCAGAGAAACTAGGCTTGCAGCAGCAGGACTTGCACATCATCACATGATGTAAAAGCCAGTTGAAGTCCGATAACCAACTAGTCTGGACCTTTGCTTTTTCACCCCGTTCCCACCTTTTGAGTTGGAATATGAGTTGTGTCTTTCAGTCGCATTCAATGAGCTGTGGGATTCACTGCTGAACTCACTGCTTTGTTCTATATCTATACAATGCTGGAGTCTTCAGTTTTCTTTGTACACTAGACTGATAAAAAATATCTTGCTTATTGAACAGGGGCTTTTGTTATTTAGCATCCATTTTTTGTAAACACGCACACTAATGTTAAATGTATTTGCAAGCATGTAATGCAGCACAATAATTTACTAGAGTGACTGCTAGAGGCTAATGGCAAATATTTTAAGTCACCTATCATGAAATTCGCATTATAAAGGGCTGAACGTTATTCTTCACTTCAAACTGAAAGTCGTGTCATTATACCTAGCCCAGCAAACATTGCTTCCATATACAGGTATTTGTATCACATAATGATGAAGTAACATTCAACTTACTGAGATGACGGCAAGTCTTCCTCCTTCACAGAGCCTATACCAGCACTCTCACGTCTTACAAGGTCAGACCTTCTCATTTTGTAACTCTCAACCTTTTTTTTCTGCATTCAGAGTAAAGTGTTCCTAAACCCTGAAAGTCTTAGGTTGCACTATCTTTACTGTCACATGCTTTCCGTATTCCAAATAAGTTCACAAATGAATAAGTACTGATGAAATGGCATGCCACAACATACTCAGCCAAATGATGTAATCAACTAATTGATGACCATCATCTGTTATAAAAGTTTTTATTGGTCAAGCATTAGTGATTATGACAATTAGTTGTTACAGCCCTAAATCTGAGTTTGAGTCCTTACCCCTTCATCTTCATGTCACTTTTGCATGTTCTTTTCATGTCTTTATGGATTTTCTTCAGGCATTCTGCTTTCCTCCCTCATCTCAAAGACATGTGCATTAGGATGATTAAAGATTCTGAATTTGTCCATATACATGGATGTGCTTGTTTTGCACCAAATTTGAATGAGATGGATTACAGCTTCTTTTGATCCTATATTAGAATAAGCAGTTTCAGAATATGGGTGAATATTTGTATAGTGCTATTTTTCTTACAATCATGTGTATTACTTTCATTTTGTTTTTAACAGGTCATGGACAATGCATATTGGGTGAATGTAAATGCAATACTGGATGGGAAGGTGAAAACTGTAATTGTACTGCTTCTCAGGAATCATGCTTGACTTCACAAGGGGAGATTTGCAGTGGCAGAGGAAAATGTATCTGTGGGAAATGCCAGTGTGATGATCCAAGAAGTTCTGGCCATCTGTGTCAGATTTGTCCTACTTGTGACAGTGCTTGTGAAACAAACTGGTAATTAATATAGTAGTTTATGAATGCTAACATTCATAAAGCCAAATGAGTGAAAAAGTTTTTGCAGACATTTTCTTTGTAAAATTAATAGTAGGTGTATTTTGCACTCTAAGCTCAGTTTACAAAGGTTTGGAATTTTTAAATTTTTTAAACTGTGTGGTCTTATGTATGCTGGCTGACATAATGTAGCCTAATGGTATTCACAACTCTGATATTAATGTTTGTGTGTGTTTTATGAAGAAACCATGTTTTTCTGAATCTTTGCTAAATTGCTGAATAAAGATAAGCAGATAAGCCAAAGGCAAAGTCAGAAATCATTTGATATTAGCAAACACACACATGTAGTGGCTAAGGCACCTGCCATTAATCTTCATGGGTGCTAGTTTGTTTCCTGCTTCAAATTAAATCAAATACAAATTACACATACAGTACCTTCTGAAATGAAATGCTTAGTTGCTCAACTCCAATGACTGTGCCTTTAAGAAGAATACACAAGGAAAATAACAAATAATACATGACTTTATAAATATCAAAAGTCATTAACAGAATTTTAAATTTGTGATAAATAATGACTAAATAAATAACTTCATTAACTTAAATAACTTAATGTATCTAAGTTATCAATAACGCATCATGTATTTCTAGACACTTTCCTCATTAAAAGACATGTAAGGACTGTGGAAAAATGCTCCTCCTCAGTCTCTCTGAAACGGACTTTAGGCAGCAGTAGTGTTTACCTGACCACAATAGATAAAAAGAGGCTGTTATTGGGATGGCTGTAATATGATTAGTTTTTTTTGGCCTGGTCCAACATTGCTTGGTATAGATGCCCTTGGAGTTAGGGAGTGCACAGCCAGTGATGTGTTCAGCTAACTGCACCACTCTCTGTAGATCCTAGAGGTTCTGCTGCGTGCTATTCCCAAACCATGCAAAAATATTTCTGTCAGGTGGTAAAGACGTTGTTGTGCCTTTTTTTACCAAGGCGTCAGTGTGTTTGGAACAGATTCTGCCTCACTGCGTGATCCTGAGCATATACACCAATTAAAAAAGAACAAAAATCAATAAAAGGTTGTAACATATCCTGATACATTGCCTTGGATTAAGGTGTCAGCCCAGTGTAATGTAATATTGCTACATGTGGTACTTTTTTGAAGCAAACTGTATAACAATAGGGCAGACTCTCCATAGCCCAAGTAACAGTTTAATTTGTGATCTCCATGCACACATAATGGATAAATGTATACTTTCACTACCTCAAAGATACCAGCTTTCCCTTATAGTGAGTAGGCACATATTTTCTGGTAAAATAAAGTAAATGACTTATAAAACTCACAACAATGTAAGAACAGAAATATATTTAATGCTGTTATCTCAAGTAAAACAAATATTTTCATTTTGGCCTTGGAATAACAATGCAAATTAAACTGGTATTTGAATAAGTGCATCTTTTAATTATTTATTGATTTACAAAACACAACATACTAAAAGTCACTTAGTTTAGCATTTAACTCTCATAAATGTGTTATACTTTAATGCTTGTGGAACCTTGGAAAGTACGAATTACATAAATATAGGAAGGCAGAGGCAGTGGCACCCTGGATAAAAGAATAGTGTCAAAGATATCAAAATTTACGAGATGTTGACATATTGGGTGTAGTGCCTTCTGTGAGTTTGTATGGAATTCCTTTCCATTTTTTTTTCCTAAAACAATTCAAAGAGACATGCTATTAGTTTCAGTGGCAACCCAAACTTGCACTGCTATCTAGGCTGGCATTTGATCCAGAGTTGGTTCTTGAATTAATTGCAAAACTTGTAAGCTTATTTCCATTTTAAAGATATTAATGTGGTGACGATGGTAATCTTTCTGGATATAAAACCAAGTTTCTGTCAGTTTGGCAAATCCATTTAATTCATAGTTGTGGAGCCCTGTACCAGTCTCCGTTTGATCATGGTGCATACTCATAGACACACCTGCAAAAGAACAGTCTAAAGATGTCAATTAGCCTAAATTGATCTTTGAAGTATAAGTGGAATACTTGAGTTCCTAGAGAAATAGTTAAGTGGAAACAGGCAAAAATTGTGTATATTTTACACAGAGTATGGCACTCCTTAGGTTTAAATCAAGTCCCCAGGACCTATGACGCAACAGCACAAATAACTGTATTAACATATATATAAAAGATCAAAGAAATTCAAGTAAGAAATAAAAGCAACTTTTTATACATTATATGGCCAAAGGTTTATTGACATCATCTGACTATCACATATATCTGAGCTTAATAGACACCCTGTTCCAAAACTATGGACATTAATATAGGGTTGCCCACTCTTCCGCTGCTATAACAGTCTCCACTCTTTAACAAGAATTAATTCAATAGGATTCATTAAAAAAGATTTTGGAATGTGTATGTGGGACTCCTAAAGCCTAAAGAACATTTGTAAGGTCAGTTACCAATGTTGGATGAGAAGACCTGGCTAGCAATCAGCTTTCCAATTTGTCTCAAATTTGTTCAGGAGGATTATGGCCACAGTTTTCTGTAGGCCACTCAAGTTCGTCCACACCAAACTTTTCAAACCATATCTTCAGGGACCTGGCTTTGTAAACAGTGGCACTTTCATGCTGGAGTGGAAAAGGGCCTTCCAAAACTGGTTGCTACAAATTTGAAAGTGTATAATTTTGTAACATGTCTTTGTATGCTGTAGTAATTACAGTGCACTTCTCTGTAACCAAGAGGCCTAGCTTATAGATATGTATTGCTTTGCACCACTCTAGTCGATGACTAACATTGTCCATAGTGATCTTAGGTATGAGTACAGTTGATTGGCCATGGAAAACCATTTCATGAAGCTCCAAATGCACAGTTCTTGTGCTGATGCTGCTTCCAAAATCAGTTTGGAAATCTGTTGTGAGTGATGCAACAGAAGATAGTAGATTTTTATGCTTCAGCACTCGGCAGCCATACTCAGTGACTTTCCATGGTCTACTACTTTGTGGCCGAGCTATTGTTGCTCCTAGATTCTTGTACTTCAGAATAACACATAACAGTGCCACGTTTAAAGTTACTAAGCTCTACTGCCATGTTTGTCAATGGAGATTGCATTGCTATATTCTTGATTTTATGCACCTGTTAACAATGGATGCAGCGAAGACACCTGAACTCAGTAATTTGGAGGGATGTCCACATACTTCTGGCAATTTAGTGGAAATACTGTATGACTTTTAAGAAGAGACACAATAAGATAAAAAGGAAGCTATCCTAATATTCAGTAGAGGTTGACATTATTAGGGGCTGGAATTTTTTCGTGACTTATGTAATTTGGGACTCATTTTTCACTGGGGGTTGATGGAATCTCTGTTTTAAATGATGTGTTTAACAATTGCTCAGTTGAGGTGATCATCTCAGTTAATCATTCAGTTCCCACTCTTTTAATCAATTAGGTGGATGAGAGCATTGCCAGAGATGTTTATGTTCATCAAGAATTATCACCCCATAAAAGTGACAAGGTTCATAAAAAATAATGAATTTTCATTATAAACTGAATTGACTAAACAGTTCATCATGAAATTTAACAAATCACCTATACAGGCATCCTGACACACAGTCAGATACAACATATCATCTTGAAAAATGAAAAGTGTGCTTATCTCAGTCTCCAAATGATTTTAAGTGAGTTATTGATAATGTAAATAATAAGCTGCACTCAGTTCTGCATATCGATACCATGTTATTTCATATTATTTCCCTATTTTAGGAGTGTTAAATGTAATACTGTGTCTATGAGTCTGAAGTAGATCTCTTCTGTTTTTGTTCTTAGGCAGTGTGTACAGTGCCACTTGTCAAATGAATTTTCAGATAATAAAACTACACACTGTAACACAACATGCTCCCCTTTGGTACACTATGTCAGTCATCACCCCGGTAAGGATTTTTTTTTGCTGCCTAATTATTTGTCTACAATGATACAATAATAATATATTTACATTTTCTTCCTCTTTTCCAAACCTATAGGTAAATGATTGCTTTGTATTAACATTTTAAATGGTACATTTTCATTCTTTTGAAATAAATATTCCTGAATTTTACAGATACTTCATTTTTTTATTTTTACCAGCATCGAGGAGTGAAAGCAAAACCTCAGGATATTGCCTTTATCCAACAGAAGGGAACTGCCACTACAAATTTCATATGGAAGCCCAATTTGGTATCAGGCAATTGCATATCTACAAACAGCCTGGTAAGCTGAGTCCATTGAATGCCTACAGGCTGTATTTCAGTGAGCTGTATGAAAATAAACATATATTGAGATGTTGTGTAAGAGGTAGTCCAAGACCTAATGGTTAGTGATTTTTATGAATTCATTTTCTGAGCCTATTTACTGAGTCATATAGGAACCAGAACTAATGGCACTTACGTAGGAACCAACATTGGATGGGTAGCCAGTCCATAGAAGAGCACATCCAACTCACCCTCTCTCACAGTTTGCTGGTAGTTATCAATAATAAACTGAACTAGCATTTCTTTGGTATTTGAGAAGAAAACAAGAAGCAGGAGAGAAACCACTTAGACAAAAACATTTTCATATGACTTCTGTGAGACAAAGCAATAAACAATACATCACCGTCCAACCACAATGTAATATTATCTTAAATACCAAAATAAATTCTGCTTTACTGTGTATTTTATATTCGATTGTGGATTTACTGAAATGATCCTGTTTTATTGTTACATCTAAAGACAATAACTGGCATCTAGAAATTGGTTCAGCTTGAGCTGTGTGAGTTAGTGTGTGAGAGTGATCTCCAGTAGATTCAAATTCATTTTCACACTGGTTCTAGGATGGTGCTTATTCCTTTCTGGTTAGACAGTGGGCCTCAGTGAATTGGACCCTTAGATAGTCAGGGTAAACAATGTAATGATTATTTTTCACTTGTCAATAGAACACATGAACTTGAATTGGTCAAGTTAGTTCATTTTAAGTGTTTTGATGGTTTGTTTTATTTTTCAAAATATGTAGAATTCATAAGTCATACACTTGTATTCAGTAATCCAACATGTCTTGAAAAACATCCATCCCAAAAAAGATACCGTAAAATGGCCATTGCAATATCATACATTTTCAAAATACGGTGGTGTCACACACTGCAGACATTAATAGCTAAACTACTAACATTTTTAAGTAAAAAAGCAAGACTTATTGCACTGTTGAGAGACAGAAATATAGGAAGGTTGTGTGATCTGTTTAATCCAGATTTATAAAAGCTTTTACATATTACTAAAATTTGCCAAGCTTTGTAGTTGCAACTGATACTTTTACCAAGCACCCTTACTATATTTGAAACATCCTCTTTGTCCTGTTCATGTTCTTTTACCAACAAGCCAAATTATTCCTGTAGCAGAAAAAAACTTTCACAGATTAAAGTACATAACAGTATGAAACCTGCTCAGTTCAATACAGGGCCATGGCGGGGACTGGAGCCCAGACAACCCTGGCAGCACCTGACCCATGGCAGAAAATGGCCCTGGAAAGGGCACCAAACCACTATAAGGCCTATCCACATACATATCTAAACTCACACAGGGCCAATTCATAACCAACAGTTCACCTAATATACATGTTTTCTTGGATGTTGGAGAAGGACCAAAGCACCAAGAGGAAAAGGAATGTGCAGAGTTCAAGTGAACAACAGTTGGACGCATTATTCAAACCCAGAACGTGAGAACAATATGGAAGCAGCATTACCTGTGATGCCCTAAATGTCTGAAATGAAATGCTTACAATATACAATAATAGTTTAATACTATGCATCTTGCAACCCATAGATCAATTATTGGTGCAATTATTAGCAATGCTAGCACAAAGCTCCATGCTCCTATTGTCTTATAGAATGTATATGTTCACAAAGTTAATCACATTAAAGCATATTAGGATAATCAGGCTCTAAACTGGCCCACTGAAGATTACTATGAAATGTGTGCATAAATGTGGTATGCAATGGACTGCTTCCCATCCAGGTTTGGTTCCTCATTATCTATCTATCTATCTATCTATCTATCTATCTATCTATCTATCTAT
>JANRMT010062841.1:56078149-56096864 GCA_026402145.1 Polypterus bichir lapradei | reverse complement strand
TATCTATCTATCTATCTATCTATCTATCTATCTATCTATCTATCTATCTGTCTATCTGTCTATCTATCTATCTGTCTATCTATCTATCTATCTATCTATCTATCATAAATAATAACGACACTCTTATAGTGTCCCTTTAGCCCAGTATTATGCCAAAATGTAAAAACAACAATATAAAGGCTGTATTCACAGATAAGTTTAAGAATTTAAAAGCACAAATTAAAAACCTGAATAAAAGGGTTACAACAAACACCAAATGCCATTCAAAGTTTTCCTAAGACACGTCCAATGTCCTTCAGTATCTATAGGTTGGCATGTCTACTTGCCCACACCCTGAATTGGGTTATCATTTTCAGTGGCACAGTTTAATTTTTATCTCCCTAGCTCTGGCCATTCTTTCCTGTACCAGTAGTCGATTGCCTGTCACTCACTCTCTTCCTAACTCTACTCAATGTACTTCCAAGTTAGCATTCTGTCTAGTGCAGGGGTCCCCAACTCCAGTCCTGGAGGTCCCCACTGGCTTCAGGTTTTTATTCTAACCCTTTTCTTAATTAGTGGCCTGTTTATGCTGCTTTTGAATACATTTTAATTTGTAAACAGTTTTCTACAATATTAGAATTTTAAACTACCAATAGCTGTTTTAGAAGAAGCACACATTATACAGAGCTCATAAGTGATTTTTTTCATTTTTGAGATACAGTAAGTATAAAAGAAAGCACTTCAGGAAAAACAGACTAATAGTAACTACAAACAAACATTTTCTTTTATATTTTACAGAGTGTTTATCTGAACAACGTTACTTTCCTACATTTATTGTGGTTTTCCTTGTGACGCTACTCTTTGGATTCATTTTTATAGTCATCCTGAGATGTATTATAATGCGAGAGAGTAACTTAAAAAATAATTCTCCAGCTGTTGTCCATATTTTGACATCCAAGGAAGTAAGTATTTCTGAATGCCTACATATATGTTAATTGTTGTTAATTTTGAAATACAACATCTTATCACAATTTTATTCTTATTTACAATAATAGGACATATCAAGCATACCTGCTGTGAATGAAAAAACAGTAACTTACAGGCGGGAAAATTCTGTGGAGCATCCAATTCATAAGATACCACTGAAAGAATTTTGAAGGCACAGTCGTAAAGAGTTGCAGGAAAGAAGAAAACAGCTTTTAAGATATGTAGCAATTATAATGTGAACTAGCAAGGATATTTTTTTTATTTTTACAAATCACTACAAAGAAAATGTCATTTTTGAAGACTGTTACTCACTCTCATTTAACCTACTGATTTTAATACAGTCGAATGTTTGGACTGTATTAAAATAAAAACAAGCTGAACTTTTACCAGTACTGGAATACAGCAAGTTGTATACATAAAATACTAATATATTTTAATTATGATGAAATGTGCTCTTCATGTAAATGATTATATACTATACAGTATGTGCAAGTGTAAGGTGAAAAAGTATCCTCAATGGTTCTTATTTTTCTAATAGTTTTAACCTCCTGTACACTGTTAATGTATCTGTCCCTCTCTGTTTTGATGTCTTTTGCAAATAGTAGATCAATATGGCCACTCACTGTTTCCAGAATTTGCAATGATTGTCATTTGAGGCCAAGGAGGGCTAGAAATTGTGAGTAACTTACAAGCACAATTATCAGAAGGGGTTCTGGTATCTTGTAAACATTTACTAGATGTTCCCCAACTTGATCTGTCATGTTTTCATTTGTTTTGGACCATTTAGAGATGCTTAGAGGTTCTTTAAGTAGTCATTAGTTTTCACAAGTGAACTGAAGTAAGCAGTGTGGAAATGGCTTATTACATGCCAATAGGCGTTTTTGTACATTGAAAGATAATACAGCAGTGTCATTGTATTTTTAGTAAATACATTGTGGATAATTATATCACGCACTTGTAAATACATATAGTAAACATGTATTGCAATATCACAATTCTAAATTAGGAGATTGTGCCCACTTGTATACCTGCTGCTGCTGTTTTGAAACTGGAACTGTAAAAACACTGGACTGTTGTTATTTTCTTTTACATAATAGCTGCTAAAGACAGGTCATCTACATGTTACTAATATTTATTTTAAAAGTTTTAGAGTTTATTTTTCTAAATAGCTAATATAAGTTTTGTTTCTAGTTCTAATATATGTGATTAAATTAACTGTGTAGTAAATATGTGGTTATTGTGTAGTCTGCTGTAAAATTAGTTGAACTAATTTTTGTCATCAAATGAAAACAAAAGTGTCATTTTATTTATCGTTATTTTTTAAAGACTGGATTTTCCAAAGGTCTAAATGAATGCAGTTAAAAAGAAAGTTAACATTAGGTGGCACTGTTGTATCAGAATAAAAACTGGAATTTGATGTTTGATTTTAATAAATTTGTAAATAATCATCGGAATATATTTAGTACATCTTTCTGTCAAACTGTTTTTGTGTAGTGAATAATAACCAGAGCAGCAATTTCCTACATTTTGAACTGTTTCTTTACAGATATACATTTGTAGTACCATGCACTGGCACTCACTCTAGGGCTGACTCCTGCTTTGCACTAAATGCTTTCAGGAAAGTCTGTGGCCCCCATGACAGTAAATTGGGTTGATTCTGAGACTGTTATTTTTTTATTTTATACCCTTGTAGAAATGCTTACTGAACTAGAATTTAAATACACTATTATCAGGAAACAATTCAATTTAATCTGTTCTTACTACATTCACTTCCCCTTGTCCAGCAAGTTATGCAACAATTTTAAATATAGTATGAAATTAAAGAAGTGACTCATAAGCACAAAACATTATGTTGAAAAATAACTAGAGAAACGTCATGCAACGTACACATACAGTACATCCTGGGCAGCTTTAAGACATAAAACAAGTGGATATTATTAAAAAATAGAGTTGTTGCACCAAATGCTTTGTTTTCAATACAAAGCACACATTAGGATTCTGTGCAGTCATATTGACTCTTACTGATAAATGTCAACACTACTACTAAATACTCTATCTACAGCCATTAATTGTCTATAAAAATATCTGACTTGTAGCTCATAAAACGAAATACAAAGGTTGCTTGAGAATATGAAGTGAGATTTAAAATATTGTAATGTTTAGACACCAAAGTAAACTGCACAACACCAAAAGTGAGGCTAGATCGGTAATAAAGATATGGATTTAAAACAACCTTGTGTTTCATATGATTCTTAAAAAACAAGAAAAACAGAGTGAACACTGCAAAGAACATTAATTTCTACATAACATGTATAATTATAGAAATGCCCATGAGTTCAGGTATTTTCAAACCCATCCATTTATTTCCAATTTAATGTAATTTAAAGTTTTTAGAAAGTTGAAACTTAATCTGGCATCATTGGGGAGAGGAAAAACTGCATGTGATGGCCAGCACAATTTTCTATTCTGTGGTGCACTGAACTGGTATCATCACTTCAAGAGAGGCCCATCAAATTAACAAGCTAATTAAAAGGGCAGGATCAATTATGGGAGACATTCTGGACCCTCGAGAGGAAATAAGCAAAGAAGAGAATTAGAACAAAACTGAGTGCCGTTATGAACAATGCTGCACATCCTCTCTCTGACACACTAACATTGAGTATTTTCAGGCAACAAATTATTCAGCAAATGGGTGTAAAGAAAAGCTACAGGGGCTGGCAATATGTCTGCATAATGCACTGTGACTGTGACAGCCAAGTCAGAAGTTTTCTTTTCTTTTTTTTTTAAATGTTTCATCCTTTTTAGAAACAAAAAGGTTTCCCAGCTGGTGTGGACCCTGCTCCTTTACCTGGCTGGAAGCCTTAATAAAGAAAGGCCAGAGAGGAAATGACAATATCTCCTTTTTGTGCCAGGACCCAAATATGGAAGGATGTTACAGTGAAAATAGCAGGGTTGGCATCCTAACAGTCACTGATTGATGACACCCTTATGAACTTAAGAACTGGGAAGGACACAGCGGACTACTGCTTGTTATGGGCAGCATCCCGTCCAGCAAGTCCCATTATGAACACCAGCAGGGCAGCATAAGAGCTGCGCTCCCTGTCCTGTCAAGTTATGTGGAGGCCACCAGGGGGAGCTATATGATGGTGATTATACAAGGGCCACTTCCTGGAAGCAATTTATTGGGCAGCGGAAATACTCCCGGGTCTGGAGTTAAAAGAGTGCCCTCCACTTGGCTGAGGGAGTTGGAATTGGGAAGAAGGCAACACTCACCTGGAGGGGTAAAAGAGGGATTAGAAAAGGAAGGAAGGGTGGAAGAAAGGATTGTATTGTGGTGATTGGGGAAAGAAGACCTGTGTGTGCAAATACCTTCACTTGAACCTGGACTGTCGGCGTGTAATGTGTCAGGAATTCTGAGTCTTAGCGACACCACCTACAGGCCACATTACTCCAACAGGCCATTTAGAATTTCCATTTGACCTAAGTGTGTGCAATGAAATTAATAACTGAATTAATGAATGAATGGAATGATAAATGTACACTCTTTGATTAGGAACAATCTTTTATAGGGTCGATAATTAGTGTACTTATGCATATCTTGGAAGAATGAGAAATGATGCTTAAGTTGCATGAATGACATAAATAGGAAGAATTCAAAGCAAATTCATATCACTAGAACATGACATATCACTATTAATTTATCTTTATTTTGGGGCCATTATAACCATCCATCCATCATACCGTTTTTCAAATCTTATTTTCCCATTTCAGCGTTTCTGAATCTTTTAACACAATTCTAGTCAGAGAATTTGTACACAAACCTGCTAAGCAACTTTTCAAAATGGCAATTTAACTAATATGCACAACTTTGCAAGGCACAGGATGCAGTGAACCAGGCAGAGTCACAGCTACTTCAGTTTGCTGGTAGGGTCAGTGACAGCATACCCTGCTATGATAAAGCCCAGGGCAAAGACTGGAGCTGACTTATTCAAAAGGAGATGAGAGACAAGATTGAAGAACTCCCATGAATCAGATGGTGTGGATGTGGCAGAAAGGTGTATGGATGAGATGGGAACAGGCAACAGACTTTAAGATCACCCGGTCATCTGTAACACCATAGCCCAGACTAAGTGCCTGCAACTAAAATGGCAGGGCATCACCTTCATCAGAATAGAAGAGAGGCCCAAGCCTTAGTTTAGAGTAGCAGCAGGACTACTTTGAACAGTGACCAACTTGGAAATAAAGGTGGATCTAGGGAAACACTTTCACTTCCCAGAGAACATTGTGAGGGAACCCAAGACCAGATAGTGTGCTGTTCTCTGAGACATCGTGGCAGTCATGCTGGAGTTCACATTACCTTGGAAAGAATGGATGGAGCAGAGGAAGCAAGAGAAAGAAAGCCAAGTATTCTGATTTGTTGTAGGAGTGCTATACATAGTGTGTGCCCGAAGAAGTGGGTTACAGATTAGTTGCTGTGCAAGGCCTTGAGCCTCCTAGGTCAGTACACATAAAGGAGAGACCATCAGAGATACAACAGAGGCAGTTGAGAAATCCTTGAGGTGGCTGTGGATTACAAGGGGCAACTTGTGGTCACTTCACATTAGGTCACCTGATGTTGAAAGACTCGAAATGCCTAATGATCCCAGGCACTGTCACTGATGGTGTGTCCAAGGGCATCACTTGATGTATTTTATAAATAAAATGGGACTGCAAGAAAATAGGACTACCTAGAAGGAACATGCATACTCCATTGGCACTGTGGCAATGACTGGAATTAAGTTAAAATCTCTTGTGCTGTGAATGAACAGCTTTGATCGCTGTGCCATCCAATAGCTGTACTCCAAAGTTTTGTAACATTGCTAATCAGCTTAACTTTTATGGATTTACTGTTGACATTTAAGTCAATACTCCATTCATTTCCTGCTGTTTTTAATAGTACTAGGGTGATGTACCATTTTAGCCATTATGAATGTAGTGAAAAGTCAAGCAAAATGGCACCTTTTATTGGCTAACTAAAAAGATTACAATATGCAAGCTTTCGAGGCAACTCAGGCCCCTTCTTCAGGCAAGATGTAAAGCTTGCATATTGTAATCTTTTCAGTTAGCCAATAAAAGGTTTCATTTTGCTTGACTTTCACTACTTTGCTGTTTTTAAGAAATTGTATTTATTTGAAGATTCCTCGAGTGGCATGTTTTGTTTACACGTTAAAACATTGTTAGCATAACATTGAAATACAATCCTGTTTTATCAGATAATCTAAGAGCATGGAGCTCCAGAACAATAAACATTACATAGCAAAAAGCTTTGAATGTTAAAAGGGTGGTGCCAAAAGCATCCTACCTGGCCAAAAAAATGAAAAATCATCCCTTACATTAATGTATTGCTAGTTAAAAAATGTGTGTGATTCAATGATGTTTTGACCTTTAGGTGTATCTCTGAGGAACTCAAGTGAACTTTCTCTTGGGACTGCCTAAGTTTGAAGCACTATTACAATGAAGTCTAATCTTGTTAACATGTATACAGGAATTAGTTCCTGTGCAGGTAAGTACTTTCCGGACACTATGCAAGCTTAGTGTCAAATTATGAAATGCTCTCTCTGTTTCTTTACAGTCTGTAAAGATGCACAATTATAACAAAAATTGTAAGAAATTTCACAAACGACTACGACAAACAAATGTGTTTAATCCATCAAACTTGTTTAGTCAGCTAACACTTAAGTTGTTCCGTATAGTATATAAAACTGGCTTTTATTTTACTTTAATTTGCAATGTATAAAGATGAGCTAATAGGCAGTAAGCTTCATCTCAAGGTGCCTTACTAGTGTAATTTCTTAGGAATGTAACTGTTGGTACGGGAGTTGCAATTGCAGCCTTATGCTTTATGTTCTAAAGATTTAACAGCTGTAAAGCATGGGCTTGTTATGTCTGACATTGCCTCCTTGAACCCGGGTCACTGACAGTCATAGACCAAGGATGGACTGAGTGCTGAGGACACATAGGCAACAAAAGCTAAGTGTAGAGGTAGAAAGTGTTTTTATTCACAGCAACCAATGCAGCATTAAAAAACAAAGTGCAGTGCCATATTTCCAATAAATAAATAAATAAATAATCCGATAAAAACAATGTTTGTGGAGGTTAAAATCCATTAAATAAATAAATTATACAAATGGTTAAAATCAAGGTTAAAATCACAGTAAAGATCTATTCTTTAGAACCAATCCAGGCCTGCTCAGTAAGAAGAAGCATCCACCAGTTACTGCAGTCAACTCTTAACTGGCTCATGTCCCCATTGCCATACCTCAGCGTCCACTGAGACTCTGCAAGCCCTGTTCCCTTCTCCCATTACCATCACTTGATAGCTGTACCCAGTACTCTGTACAGGGCATTGTCCCCTCTCTGCCACAACAGCTCTACCATAATTCAGTTTCACCTACATTTTTTCTTTCATCACTCAAATCCATTTTCTGGATCTCCTTTATACCTCTGTGGGTGTGGCGTCCCAATTATGGCAGCCTAGCTGACCTCACTTGCCTGTTAACAGGTAGTCAGCTTGCCTCCACCCAGAATAACCCACAGCCGCACCCAAAGAACCTGAGACACACAGTTTTTAAAACTAAAAATATACATCACTATAGACCCCTAAATACACTTCATCACAATAAAGAATATATTGAAAATGTCATGCCATAAATTTGTTGCTTCTTCTAATCATTTACACAAAAGGCCAGAAATCCTTAAAGGAATTCGCCACCCAAAAATTATCTTTATCTGTACCTTACCCTGTGTGGTTTGTAGTAATGAGAATAAAAAAAATATTCATATTTTGTCGAGAAAAGAGATAACAAAGTTCCTGACACATTAGGCTTCTAAGAAGACCGACACTGAAAAATAACAAATTATATGAAAATGTCCATGAAAAACAATTTCATTTATTCTTGTCACCTAATTTACTGTATATGTTCAGTAGAAGATTTTGCAGAAGTGGATTATTTAACAATATCTGCCAAAATATATGTGTTTAGCATACAACTGTGTATATAGTAGCTGTTTCTGGATGTAGGATGGTTAATATTATGCAGTATATTTGTTCAAGTAAATCAAACCTGGACATACTCTGAAATTGACAGTATTTTTCATACCAAAGGCACACAACTGAAGAACAAACATCCACGGTTAAGTTCATAATTAATTATTTTACAGATGATGTCATTCTTGAAATATGGTACCTACTGTGTAAAATAGCATTAAGCTCTTGCAATCCTATATTTACACTGTACTTGATTAATGAAAGTTTCCTATGAAAACCTCACACACACACACACATATATATATATTTACTGTATATATTTTTTTCAATCAATTAATCCTATAAATATATACATATACTGTAAATAGGAACATAACAATTACACCTAATGAAGGTGATACAGCCAAACCATGGTCTCTTACATCTTTTCCTTTTCAGCACAGAAGTAGCCCTTAACTTCTAACTAACACAGTCCTTCACTCTATTATTGATTATTTTCAAACATACTTTTGGGTGGTCTATCCTGACCTATCCTATCCTTTTATTTTTCTACCATCACTCCCAACAATCTTTCTATCTTTCTTTTTCGTTTCTCTCTTTCATTCTAACCCATGAAGTGTCAATGGGAAATGGCTGTGCTAATCATACTTACACTTTAACTAGCAATCAGCTACATCCTGCAATAACTGCTCTGGGGCCGCATGGCTTTTCTGAGGCACACAACCAAAACCACCAAGCCTAAGCCACAATGGATTTTTGTTTTCAAAAATTCACACACCACCATGGACCGTGTAATCTTTCTTTATAGTGATAGTGGTAACACTACATGAGAGGAGATGTAATGAAAGGCACTCCCAGCACAAATTCAGTGACCATTGGTTTATTAACAGATCATTGATTCATTAACAGGTGGATGGTAGTGCACACTACCGTATAGCCCTATAAAAGTTTTCTGCATTGTGATGGCACATTTGTAGAATATAAAAAGACTTGCATTTATTGCAACATTAACATTTACTTAGCAAAATTATTTTGTTTCTACACAGGTTCAATAAGAATGTTCTTAATATCTCACAGTTTTGCGCATACAGCTAGCGTCAATTCACAATGAGTGCTGGCAGCAATACTCAGTGATAGCACATTGTTTTTTCTCATTACACTGTTTTAATTTGCTCTCACACTCACTTTTTTCTGTAATTTCAGATTGCTGTTGGAAGACCATGAAAAAGAATGCTTTTACAATTTCTACTTTAGTCAGTAATAGCTGAAGTTCACATTTACTGAATTTTTATTTTCTGTATTTCTTATGGTTTTTAGTAAAACCATCACTTATTCTTCTTCAACTTGGGAGTTTTTACTCTCTGTGGTCCATTACTACCTAAAGACATCATTTAGGAACGTCATGAAATATATTTGGTGATTAGTTCATGAATATTCAAAAAAGGCATTTTTTTAATCATATTTGATTATTGGCAGACAGTGTTTTGAAGTTTTTATAAGCGTGTGCATGAGCAAATAGTTTTAAGTTGAACTAAGATTTATACAGGAACTTTGAATGGCATGTGATATATGTATGATTTTATAAATCCAATTTTTTGTGTAGATGCCGTTTTTGCCTTTTAAGCACAAGCAAAAATTTAGTATGGAATCCAAACAAGGTTTTGTGCATGAAGCCCCAGGTATTTATTTATGTACTGATTAGGGAAACATAGAAAATAATTTTGTATTACATGTTTAAATTGATGCTATAAGTAATTTATTTTGATAATTTTGCAAATACACATTGTCTCACTTGCAAGCCTTGGGAGAACCTTAAAGGCTTTGGTCGGGCAAGAAAAACAGGGAAGGATGGTGGTCAAACGCAGCAACTAACCGCTGTTACCTCTTTTCCCCTTACAGTGGAGGAAGACATTGCTGGTAAACCTCATTTCATTCTGCACCGTAATGTCTCTGAGGACAGAACTCCTCTAAAAGTTGGCAAAGATAAGTAACAGTTGGCAGACTGATGCTCCTTTCTTTATTTTCTCCCTGATTACTTGTTTTTTGAAAAGGAACTGCAGCTTATTAAATAATGGATTAACCACAAAGGAGTGGCATTATTTCTCATCTCTTATTACAACACAAGCACAAAAACTGAAAATGTACACACAATAAAAAATTTAAAAAACTTAGTGACAGTACAACCCACAAATGTACAAAATGTCAAACTTACTTGACCCTGCACAGCCAGGAAACACAAGCATTCTAATCCAGTGGAACAGGTTCAGAAGAATGTAAATCTACTGTGACTTGTATGAACTGGAAACATAATTTTAAAACACTGTGGCAAAGGTGCATAACTACAGATACATATTTTCTATTATGTATATGTAAACTTGTATGACCTCTCTAAACCAAGAAATAAAATCTCAAAGTGTGTTACCTTGTGCCCTTCAGTTGTTGCCTTTGACTCTCTAAATAACTTTGTATGGTATTTTGATCATTTTAGAAGGTTATTTGAGTTCTCTTATTCCTTACTTAAACAGCTACCTATAGCTATGCACCTTTGCCACAGTGCTTTAAGTTACATTTTGAGTTTCAACAATAATAGAAGAATCATCTTCTGGTTTTGTAGTTGTACTGGGATTCCAATGACCTTATCAAGGAAATCAGCAGAAAGGAAGCAGTCAAGTTGAAGAAAGCGGTCTCCTGTGCAGTACTGACAGGAGGGTCTACAGATTTGACAGAGAGGTATCAACAGATCAAAAAGGAGAGGTAAAAGCAAGTTTGCTGAGGCCTTTGAGAATTGAGATTGACATTAAAATGGCTCCGAAGAAGTTGTCACAAACCATTTCATGACTCAGGAAGGGAAGGTGGGGTGTCAACATGGGTGGGAAAACATTGATCTTATCTATATATATATTTTCAAGAAGTGATAGAAGCAATTTGAAGAACTTCTAGCCAGGTAGACATGCTCTTGAAGGATCAGGCAACATGAGGAGCATTGAATGAGGTTGGGTCCTGCAGTGATTCAAAACCTTCACAGTGGCAAGGCACCCAGGGGTGGATGGGACCTGACAAAAATATTGAAAGCATTAAATATATGGTGCAGGTGTTTTGGATTATAAACCCTTTCAAGGTTTTGTGGAAGATAAAGAAGGTGCCTCAGGGCTATTAAACACGGTGACAAGAAAGTGTGTTCTATTTACCAAGAGATCACACTCCTTAGCATCTTTGGGAAGGTCTATGCCACAGCGTTGGAACACAGATCCAGGAAAAACACTATTAAGCATTTTATCCGTAGCATTAGCAACTATGCAACTCAAGAAAGAAACTGTTAAATTATCATCACCTATTTTAAACTTTCTTGATTTTTAAAATACATTTACTGTATATTCCCGCCACTAACCAGGGGCCTTATGCATAACGCTGTGCATAGAATTCACACTAAAACATGGCGTAAGGACAAAAGCAGAAATGTGCAGACGCACAAAAAAATCCAGATGCACCAATCTGTGCGTTCGCCAACTTCCACGTTCTTCCGTTCCATAAAGCCCGGTGAGCATGAAAAGTAACGCACGTGCACGTGCCTACTGTCCCGCCCCGTCTCCTCCCAGAATTATGCCTCTTTGTATATGCAAATAAATATAAATAGCCCTTAAGCTCAGTGTTCTGTGAAAAGACAATGGCAAAAGCACGGGGAGAAAATAGAAGAATTTCAACGAAAACCAAGTGGAGGCAAGGAAAAATGTACTATTGTAAAATACTGTTTAAAAAGTGGTATAATCAACAAAAGGAAGTTGATCGAGTGATATAGAGTGTCAGAGAAACTCGAAAGCTCAAGTTCACAAAGTTGCACAGTGCCCGAAATAAAAAAGAAGTTGTCAGATATCAAAGTTGCCGTGAAAAGGCGAGTCGTAACCCACCGTCTGAGTGTCATATGTAAGCTTATTAGGGTACAGAGAAAAGAAAACAAAATAAGGACACAGTGGGGAAAAAAGCACGAAATGTCAACTTTAATCTCGAAATTTCCACTTTAATCACGTAATTTATTTTGTCATTAAAGTAGAACATCATAAACATCATCTTAAAATCGTTTAATTTACTAGTTTCTCAAATCCCATTGTAAGTAAAGTAGCACATTAAATGCTCTGTTTTGTATATGTTGTTCTATGTGCTCTATGTGTGTGAATCACTACGTGCTTCTTAAACGGGCTTTCTCTTCCTTCCGACAGGACACAGAATACAGCTCTCTGAATAATTAAATTACTGAGATGTATACGTGATATCATTTTCATGATGATAGGAATTAAAGCATGTTATTAAACATGGGAACACGGTGGCACAGTGATTGCTCATGCCTCACGCAAGATGCTTGCTGTGCCATGCACAACCTTCAATGAAATAATTTATTGCAGCAGTGTCTCTTTCAAACATACTAACCCCCAATTCCTGTCTTTCCTTTTCTTTCTCCAAATACCCAATCGCCACACAATCAGCTCTGTAATAGACGTTAAGCCATCTGTAAGCTGAGAACGGCGATTGTTCAAAACTTTTAAGGAACACTGAAACATCTTCGTAGTACGTGTTTAATTATTCTATCCATCTATTCTTCCAGTGTCGCGCCAACCCCAGCAAGCATACATAGCGAGGCAGGAATAATCTGTGAACGGAGCGCCAGCTCCTTGCTAGTGCTGCGACACCGTGTCCTCACATGTTTAATTATCAACAATACAGATTATTTAAATGAAGTTAAAGTTGTACCTGTATAATATAATAAACATATTTTGCTGCATTTCATCTTAAAAATGATATCGTCATCATATGTATATACGCGCTTTACAGTGCATCCGGAAAGTATTCACAGCGCATCACTTTTTCCACATTTTGTTATGTTACAGCCTTATTACAAAATGGATTAAATTCATTTTTTTCCTCAGAACTCTACACACAACACCCCATAATGACAATGTGAAAAAAGTTTACTTGAGGTTTTTGCAAATTTATTAAAAATAAAAAAAACTGAGAAATCACATGTACATAAGTATTCACAGCCTTTGCTCAATACTTTGTCGATGCACTTTTGGCAGCAATTACAGCCTCAAGTCTTTTTGAATATGATGCCACAAGCTTGGCACACCTATCCTTGGCCAGTTTTGCCCATTCCTCTTTGCAGCACCTCTCAAGCTCCATCAGGTTGGATGGGAAGCGTTGGTGCACAGCCATTTTAAGATCTCTCCAGAGATGTTCAATCGGATTCAAGTCTGGGCTCTGGCTGGGCCACTCAAGGACATTCACAGAGTCCTGAAGCCACTCCTTTGATATCTTAGCTGTGTGCTTAGGGTCATTGTCCTGCTGAAAGATGAACCGTCACAACAGTCTGAGGTCAAGAGCGCTCTGGAGCAGGTTTTCATCCATGATGTCTCTGTACATTGCTGCAGTCATCTTTCCCTTTATCCTGACTAGTCTCCCAGTTCTTACCGCTGAAAAACATCCCCACAGCATGATGCTGCCACCACCATGCTTCACTGTAGGGATGGTATTGGCCTGGTGATGAGCAGTGCCTGGTTTCCTCCAAACGTGATGCCTGGCATTCACACCAAAGAGTTCAATCTTTGTCTCATCAGACCAGAGAATTTTGTTTCTCATGGTCTGAGAGTCCTTTGGGTGCCTTTTGGCAAACTCCAGGCAGGCTGCCATGTGCCTTTTACTTAGGAGTGGCCTCCATCTGGCCACTTTACCATACAGGCCTGATTGGTGGATTGCTGCAGAGATGGTTGTCCTTCTGGAAGGTTCTCCTCTCTCCACAGAGGACCTCTGGAGCTCTGACAGAGTGACCATTGGGTTCTTGGTCACCTCCCTGACTAAGGCCCTTCTCCCCCGATCGCTAAGTTTAGATGGCCGGCCAGCTCTAGGAAGAGTCCTGGTGGTTTCGAACTTCTTCCACTTACGGATGATGGAGGCCACTGTGCTCATTAGGACCTTCAAAGCAGCAGAAATTTTTCTGTAACCTTCCCCAGATTTGTGCCTCGAGACAATCCTGTCTCGGAGGTCTACAGACAATTCCTTTGACTTCATGCTTGGTTTGTGCTCTGACAAGAACTGCCAACTGTGGGACCTTATATAGACAGATGTGTGCCTTTCCAAGTCATGTCCAATCAACTGAATTTACCATAGGTGGACTCCAATTAAGCTGCAGAAACATCTCAAGGATGATTAGGGGAAACAGGATGCACCTGAGCTCAATTTTGAGCTTCATGGCAAAGGCTGTGAATACTTATGTACATGTGCTTTATCAATTTTTTATTTTTAATAAATTTGCAAAAATCTCAAGTAAACTTTTTTCACGTTGTCATTATGGGGTGTTGTGTGTAGAATTCCGAGGAAAAAAATGAATTTAATCCATTTTGGAATAAGGCTATAACATGAAATGTTAAATGTGGAAAAAGTGATGCGCTGTGAATACTTTCCGGATGCACTGTATATAGTGCCTCAGGTTGTGCAATATTATAACTGTATTGCAAGTTTACAGTGAGGTGATTGTACTAATAAGTACAAACAGTTCTATAAGGACCACTTGATGGACTGATTGAGTGTGTTTATAATTCTTGGGATGAAACTGTTTCTGAACTATGAGGTCCGTACAGGAAAGGTTTTGAAGTGTTTGCCGCGTGAGAGCAGTTCAAATAGGCAGCATGTGCTTGATGCTGTAAACCGATAATTCTCTTTCCGATCAGCTGCTATAGATCTGTGATTCCACACTCAGATACAGTGATATAAATACTCCGAGTAGTGCACTCAGAGTAATATAGAAAAAGATGATCCGCTGTGGCAACCCCTAACGGGTGCAGCTGAAAGAAGAAGAAGAAGGTGCAGTGAGAGTAACAACGCTAAAGCAGCTATGGTATATGGAATAGCTTGGCTATTCCGTGGACCAGTATATTGTTACAGGTTAATTACAATCAGATGCCTTAAACTAGGGCGGAACGGCGGCGCCCCCGAGCAGCCATGAGTTGAGGTAATTCTTGGTAGTGAAAACCAATCAGATCGCTTTCTGCTATCAAGATTCTACCAAGAATTGAAAGCTCGGGCCAATCGCAGCCCGTATCAGCTACCAAGAATTGACCAATCACAACCCGTTTCAGCTAACAAGAATTGGCCAATGACGACTCACTCGTCTACCAAGAACTGACAAATCACAGCTCGAGTTGGCTACCAAAACTCAGAAAGGGCGGGCCAGCCTCTTGTCAGTTAACGTATTCTGCAAAAGCTTGTTTGAGTCAGCACACAGGCGCTTTGCGATTTGCATTTCTTTTTGAACTGTCTAAAAATGTTACTCACGAGTGTCGGTTTGTGCAGATATATTTACATTCACCTACACATTTTTTGAATGATTTTTTAAACATTTTTGGTTAAGTTTATTACATGTATTAAATATATGTGCAACACGTGTAAAGACACATATAATAATGTATAAATATAATAAACACTGAATTGTATAATCATAGTTTAATTTTACAGAATGAGCTTTAAAAATAATAATATGAAGTGCTCTATAATTACAAAAATACAAATCATAGAAAGTGAAAAGTTTTTTTTCTTGACTTCATCTTTGCCAATTTAAAAACTTTTTTTTTAAATTCATTGTTTGGACGAGTTCCTTTTTATCTGAAAAGATAAATGAACTATGTGTACATATTTCTTACAAAAGACCCTAGGAAAGTCTTTCTGATATATAAAGACCAATAATTGTTAATGAATTACTGCAGTAAAAATTATATATATACTGTATATATATGTACCTGTAAAAACAAAAGACTGATATGCTTTTTTTAATACTTGACACTAATTTCACAAATCGTTCATATCAATGCCAATATAGAATAATAATAATTATAGTTATACTATATTAACATTGATGTTATAAAATATGCTTATAAAACAGACCTACACCTTTAATACTCAGACGATTCTAATCATGCTGCAGAATAGCATATTATATATACTCTATATAACTAAGAGGTGTATATGTTGTTTACTAGAACACATATAGTTATTTTGCACAGTATATAAAGTATATAAACATTTTCCTTAATATTTCTAAATATTTATTTTTACCTACTTCAAATTAATTAAATGTCAGCACCAACTAGAATATATTACTTCCCAAATTTTATAAATACATACAAACACAAGGCTGTGCACTATTTATTCATTCTTATTGTGCTTTCATTTTTATTGTATCCCTCTTGATTATCTGTGCAGCTGTCTCAGACCATGGTAAAGGCACTATATAAGGAAGTGAAATGCATTATTATTTGTTATAATTATGATTCAATAGAATGGGCAGGCAGTTTGTTTAAGTGTGATTTTTAACTATGCTTGTTGTCCGTGTGTTCCTTGACAAATCATTCATTAAACAGTTTTCGTTTAATCAAAAAAGAAAAATAAATAACTACATCTGCAACGTAGGGTTCAAAGCACCATTCGTTGAAAAGAAAGTTTTTTTTTTAAATTTATTTTAGAGATATATTTTTCCATTCAGCAATGTGCCATGAGTGGGATTCAAACTCAGGTCCCTGCAATAATTTCTGGTAGATCGTCTCTCAAGAATTGCAGCTATACCTCGACTAATACGCGATATCCTTGGCGCAGTGGGTAGCGCTGCTGCCTCGCAGTTAGGAAACCTAGGTTCACTTCCCGGGTCCTCCCTGCATGGAGTTTGCATGTTCTCCCCATGTCTGCGTGGATTTCCTCCGGGTACTCCGGTTTCCTCCCACAGTCCCAAGACATGCAGGTTAGGTGCATTGGTGATTCTAAATTGTCCCTAGTGTGTGCTTGGTGTGTGGATGTGTGTGTGTGTGTGTGTGTGTGTGTGCACCCTGGGGTGGGCTGGTGCCCTGCCCGGGGTATGTTTCCTGCCTTGTGCCCTGTGTTGACTGGGATTGGTTCCGGCAGACCCCTGTGACCCTGTAGTTAGGATATAGCGGGTTGGATAATGGATGGATGGATGGATGGATGCCTTAAACTAATAAACAATATGCAGTTAATTTAATTGTATATGATTAAGCTGTGTCAGGGATGTGGATCTAAAAAAGAAAGGGAAACCACACTTGAACAAAAGCACTGCTTTGACGCTGGGTGCTGCCAGTTTGCAAAACCGAGCAGACAACTTGCATACGCCAGGGTTTTAGCTAGCGTGAAAATGTGCATGGCATTATGCCAAGTTTAGGTTTTATACATCGTGATTTGAGCATGGAAACGGGAGTACGCAACATTTTTGTGCATACACACTGTTTATACATGAGGCCCCAGGTCTTTAACAGTTCTAAAGCCACTAGACATTAACTTAGCAATATAATCACCATGATGCTTCTCACTTTGGGTATAATGTGCCTGTGGACAACATGTTATAAACATCAAAAAAATCCATTATTCACTATTTTATACAGCACACCATCATAAGATGTTCTACACAGTAAACAAGAGTACATTTAATAATGAAATAATGAAAGATCAGCCTGTATGTGATAAATTACATGAAGACAAAGTTTAAAAAAAAAAACTAAAGCCAAATTAAACCTTGAGGTTATTGACAATATAGTAAAAATAAAACAGAAACAATAGCTAATTAAAATACATGAGAAATAAGATGAGTTTCAAAATATGATTCAGTATAACAACATTTTCAGACCTACCAGCATACCTTATTAATGTGTACATTCCAGAATATATATTGTGTATGTATTCATAATATGTGTGTTCTGCCTGAAGGGTGAAAACAAATGTAGATAGGTAGGCCAAGGAGACAAGAGCGTGGTCTAAAACACATGTAAAAATGGGTCAAAAGCCTAAAGTCCAAATGTAACCAAAAACTGTGAAAACAAAGAAGTTAACCAAAAAGGTCAAATAAATAAGCAAAAATCTGAACTCTTTTTGAAATGACTACACACAGTGTGCAAGTTTGCCGACAACAAAATGCTTACAGTTACACGAGAAAACTCAAAATGGTGGCAACTGTGATAGTACAAAATGATGTTATGGTAAAATCATGAATATAATGATAGAAATAATCCATCCATCCATCCATTATCCAACCCGCTGAATCCGAACAGGGTCACGGGGGTCTGCTGGAGCCAATCCCAGCCAACACAGGGCACAAGGCAGGAACCAATCCTGGGCAGGGTGCCAACCCACCGCAGTGATAGAAATAATAACACATTAAAAAAATATATATATATATACTCAGAAAAAAAAGAAACGCCCCTTTTTCAGGACTGTGTATTTCAACAATAATGTTTTAAAAATCCAAATAACTTTACAGATCTTTATTGTAAATTGTTTAAACAATGTTTTCCATGCATGTTCAATTAACCATAATCAATTAATTAACATGCACCTGTGGAATGGTCGTTAAGACCTTAACAGCTTACAGAAAGTAGGCATTTAAGGTCACAGTTCTAAAAATGCAGGACACTAAAGAGACTTGTCTACCGACTGTGAAAAACACCCAAAGAAAGATGCCCAGGGTCCCTGCTCATCTGCGTGAACGTGCATTAGGCATGCTGCAGGGAGGCATGAGGACTGCTGATGTGGCTAGGGCAATAAATTTCCATGTCCACACTGTGAGACGCCTAAGACAGCGCTACAGGGAGACAGGAAGGACAGCTGATCATCCTCGCAGTGGAAGACCACGTGTAACAACACCTGCACAGGATCGGTACATCCGAATATCACACCTGC
>JANRMT010062841.1:56052624-56077749 GCA_026402145.1 Polypterus bichir lapradei | reverse complement strand
ATATATATATATATATATATATATATATATATATATATATATATAGTAAAGAAAGCACAAACAAGCATAAAGATTTGGGGTTTCTGGCCCCGTATACTGAAAAATAATCCACAATAATTCTTGAAAAATATCACGGTCAAGTACATGGAAACAATCTATATAGTTGACAGTTCAAAGATGGTCGGCGGAGGAGTATTTATGTAGGAGGGGCCGGAAGTAGAGGAATGCTGGGTAGGAGCCGTGGTGGATGATGGGATCAATGACATCATAAGTGGTCAACAGAGGAAGGGCGGAAGTAGCGTACTGCGGAAAACTGTAGAAGGTATGCTCATGGCGGTGGTGCATCGTTTCTTCTGTAAGAAACAAAGAGAGAAAGGTTAGTACCCCGCCACTCCCTCCTGGCGTATCTCTTTCCGAACTTATTTATGTCCTTTCGCATTTTGTATTTTGCACACAAAATAAGTGCACAGTTGAAGGTAAAAAATGGTGATTCACAACAATGTCGGTTTTCCACAGATTTTAAGAAAATATATGACTGCTGAATTTGGAAAAATGACACAATCCCTTGAGTTTGTAATATATGCAAACTGTAATGTATCTGTTATTAAATTTGAGTGATTCCATATTGGCATGGTGTGTATGAGTGTGCCTTTCTATGGACTGGTGTTCCCATCTGGGAATGTTTAATTTCTGACACCCACACTGGCAAGATGAACTCCTGTGACACATGCTGGAGTAAACAGTCTTGGGAAATGGATGAAGGAATGGACATGTTAAATGTCATATTAAAGCTGATTAAATATTGTGTTAACATAGAGTATCAAGGTAGTTTATTGTTCAAAATTCTGTGTTTTTGAATATGTTAGACTATTTAAACAAATACAACAATTAAAAGAAGGAACAGATTGCAATGAATGGTGATAGTTTATTGACATGTTTATATAATCACTAGACATGTGTCTTGATGTCACAGCCATTAACTTAACAGTACTAATATAAACCAGCCAGCAAAATACACAAAAACTATCATGATATCTGGAACAGCAATAAATAATGATATAGGAGAGATGACACAATAAATATCATACTTAGATAAAACATAACCTTAGAAACCTTTAATTTACATATTAAATCAGAAGTTTTGCTTCTCTTTAAATGCTACTCTTGTTATTGTTTCATCGTTGCAGTTTTTATACTTTGATGCATACACGGATTTATAATTGGAAAGCCTTTCACTTCCACTACGTTCATTCCAGGTGGCAGAACATCATTATCTCTTTTTTTACATGGAAGTCAAAAATTAATTTTATTATACTACTTATATTCATCCTTTACACCTTATTTTTCGAGTACATTAAATTCCTCACCAAATCCTGTCTGTGCTGCCATGACTTTAAGAGTAAATCATGAAAAGCTAACAAATATAATGTTGCAGTTATGGTATACTGACTCCACTGCACATGAACAATATTTAAAAAGAATGGAATCAGGAGACAGAATGTGGTTTTATTAGCAGGCAAAGGTCAATACTACCAAAATAATACCCTATTAAAACAAAAAATTGTAAATTAAAGAAGTGGCATAAAAGTTGAAAACCTGTTTCCTGTTAAATAAAGCCAAAATTTAAGACAAAAGTCATAGTCAATTAACAAAAGAGACTGTTGCCAAAAATTAGGCTGTAACATTAATGACAGCACTAGTCTTTTCTTTGGTGTATCCATAAACATGGACAAACCAGGAAGTGCACAACACCAACCTTTATACCCTTGACCTGGTTATGTTTTGTGCCACACACTTCCAAGTGACATTTCCAAGCAACTGCTTTGCAACCAGGCTAAAGAGAATGCACAAAATGGCATTGTCCATATCATATTTACTTTTACACATTATTCAGAATGTGTTTACAAAAATAAATTGACCCCAAACCCTCATAACAACACCCAGGTTACTTTAAAAGGCCAAGGAATGACTGAAAATAATTAAAATACAACTCTCATCATGACACATAGTTATTGAATCGCTTCCTTGGACTTTATGTACATTTTACATATTTTTGTGATTATTTAAACTATTTTGTTCTGGTTCTGAAAATCCCTTCTGTGTTCTGTTTGTTTGATGGTTGTTGCCATTTTATGGCTACTTCATCATGGCCAGACCCATATTGTTTTACAAGCACTAGCCTCATTAGCAGTCACATGACATGGAGGCCATGTGTCAGCTTGTGTTATCATCTTCTGTCTATAAAAGATAGGGACTGAAGATTTCTAATTTTGAGTTCTTGGATAACAATTTGTGGTTTTTGTGTTCGTTTTATATCTGTTCTTAGTTCCTACTTTATTTCATCTTCTTCCTCTGGCTGCTCCCATTAGGGGTCGCCACAGCGGATCATCTTCCACATATTGATTTGGCAAAACTTTACACCGGACTCCCTTCCTGACAAAACCCTCCCCCATGATGTTAAGTGTGGTGTTCCACAGGGGTCAGTGCTAGAGCCACTGCTATTTTTAGTATATATAAATGATTTAGATAGGAATATAAGTAACAAGCTGGTTAAGTTTGCAGATGATACCAAGATAGGTGGATTAGCAGATAATTTGGAATCTGTTATATCATTACAGAAGGACTTGGATAGCATACAGGCTTGGGCAGATTTGTGGCAGATGAAATTTAATGTCAGTAAATGTAAAGTATTACAAATAGGAAATAAAAATATTAGGTTTGAATACACAATGGGCGGTCGGAAAATCGAGAGTACACCTTATGAGAAGGATTTAGGAGTCATAGTGGACTCTAAGCTATCAACTTCCCGACAGTGCTCAGAAGCCATTAAGAAGGCCAACAGAATGTTAGGATATATAGCACGATGTGTGGAGTACAAGTCCAAGGAGGTTATGCTCAGCCTTTATAATGCACTGGTGAGGCCTCATCTTGAGTCCTGTGTGCAGTTTTGGTCTCCAGGCTACAAAAAGGACGTAGCAGCACTAGAAAAGGTCCAGAGAAGAGCGATTAGGCTGATTCCAGGGCTACAGGGGTTGAATTATGAGGAAAAATTAAAAGAGCCGAGACTTTACAGTTTAAGCAAAAGAAGATTAAAAGGTGACATGATTGAAGTGTTTAAAATTATGAAGGGAATTAGTACAGTGGATCGAGACTTGTATTTTAAAATGAGTTCATCAAGAACACAGGGACACAGTTGGAAACTTGTTAAGGGTAAATTTCGTACAAACATTAGGAAGTTTTTCTTTACACAGAGAACGATAGACAATTGGAATAAGCTAGCAAGTAGTGTGGTAGACAGTAAGACGTTAGGGACTTTCAAAACTCGACTTGATGTTTTCTTGGAGGAAATAAGTGGATAGGACTGGCAAGCTTTGTTGGGCTGAATGGCCTGTTCTCATCTAGAGTGTTCTAATGTTCTAATTTATCTGGGCTTGGGACCGGCACAAAGAAACACATTGGTTTGCGCATCCCCTGTGGCTGGGTTCTTAGTTCGTACTTTACTAACAATTTTAATTTCCTGCTCTATTAACACTTTTTGGCTGTTCTTTGTCCTGCAGAAATAATAGAAAAAGATTTCCTCCTCTTTTACCCTTGCCAAAAGAATCACATAAATATTGTGTGACCCTGGGGAGATGTGAGGGATTTATGTGGTATTTTTCTTTATTTATAGTTTTTTTTATTCACCTTGTGTGTGATGATTATTTAAAAATGTTTTGCAATATTTGTTACTATATTATGGATGTTAAGGAAGAATTATTTCAAATGTGTTTTTGGTTTTATCACTAATATGGTGTTTGTGTGCTTCTTGTGTTTTTTTTTTTTTTGGAGTGACGTTCACCACTATCACTATGGGATTTAATCTAGCCTGTGTTATGTGTTCCGGATTGGGACTAATTAGGAGGCAGGACTTCTACTTTAAAGGATCAGCCAGCAGTGTTTTGAGGAGTTGGGACTCTGGTTTGAACGTGGGGAGTGGGGTTTTGTGTGCGGTACCCTGAGAGTGAGTGCTGCTTTTGGCCACTCCAAAGGAGTGCAGACAGCTGGAGGAGATTGCTTTATGCCAGATACGTGCAGCAGGTGCATTGCCTTAAATTGACAGAATCCAGGATAGACGGAATGACCAGCATGAAGGAGAGAGGCGCAGCAAGTGAGAAGAGATCGGGGGAATCATCTGACTGGTGTTTCCAATTGACTTCATGCTGTCCAGGTTTCAACGTATTTGAAGCATGGAAGATGTGAGTACCTTCAATGTTTATTTATTTTTTATCCGAGGTGAATTAGACTACTTGTGTTCACTCAAGTTGATTAGAGAGGAGAGCTCTGTCTGGCACCATCTGTGTGTCATTTTAGAGGCTAATGGAGCAGTATGGGAAGTCTCCCCTTGAGACAAGCTCATGTAGAGTACCCCTGGTAGATGCAGTATCGAGCTGAATGAGTAAAGTCTACAGAACTTTTAACTTCCAGGGTCTTACACAGATGCAAAGATAATTGACAGAGACGGGAACTCGCAAGTATCTGTGCAAGTGTTGCATTAGACTTTGATTTATTCTGTTTAGATGTTGGTGATGATTGTGTTGATTTTTTTTTTTAATATAAATTATAACGTTGTTTAAAAAGATTTTCTATCCGATGTGGTGGTTGCTCATCCCTGTATATAAAAGAACCTGTGGTTAGCAGCACTTTGGAGTTCATCTAATTTTGGGTCTCAGTTCCCTTCCCTTACTGGGTGACATAGTCAGTCAGTCAATTCTTGGGTATAGAGTGGAGGGGGAGTTCAGGGGAGTTGGGCAGTTAGGTGCCCCCTGCCAGTGACAAGAAAAAAAAGACAATATATAGTGCCCCCCATCCTTACAATTGTAGCACTGGTCATGACAAAACAAGCACAGAAATGTGTTGCAGGAGAATACACCAGATTTACACATATGCTATTTGGAGTTTCCAATTTGCTATTTGGATGTAGGAGGAAAACAAAATGCAAGAGAAAACACGGCACAGATCTGAGGAGTATCCAAACTCCACAAAGAAAACGGCCAGGCCAGAGCCTCACCAACTGTTATGATTTAGAGTCAAGACTATAACGAAAATGGTGTGAGGCCTCAGAAATAAGCCACAAAAGCAGGCTAGGACCAACACTGGACTGTCGAAGAATAGCCTCACCCCAGCTATTACTGGTAGACCCAATAATGAGAAACTGATTTAAAGGTTCAAATCACTTTAAATGTTCCAAACAATCTTAAAGTGCCTCTCAAGGAAAAGGAAAACAATAAAAATAGCAATAGGTTAAAAAAGAAGTTGCCATAAAAGCTAATCCTAAGGCAAACAAGTCCCAATATATAATTAAACAAGCAGAATCCCAGAACATAACCAAAAAAAAACCCAGCAAAGCCTGGAATTTTAAAAGAAAATGTAAATACTTACAATACCATCCACAAACTCAATGCATCTCTGCTGAGATCTTCTTCTCTGACACAGTATATATAGCAAGAGGGACATCAGCCATCAGCAGCATGGGCAAAGTCTGACATTTAGGCTTGGGGTAAAAAAATAACTATTTTCAACTTTTTTCAACTGCACTGCTACATATTTACATTACCTCCCATGTCAAATATGGTAACTTGTTCAGTACATAAACTGACAATATCAAGTCTCACGTTAATACATTTAAAACTTAAAAGTTTATTATAAAAGAATGAAAAAGGACACACAAATGCCGTTGACATTAGAAGACAGGTTTGCTTAGGTTTGCTTTTCTACATATTTTAATTATGACAAAATAAGCACCTTCTTACTTTTAACAAGATAGAAAATCTAGACATAGCTTAACATTTGGGTGTGTCTGGGGACTAAGTTAACTGATTTTGAAAGTTATAGGATTTTCTGTTATTTATTTGCATCATCAAAGAGACACATATCATATTTTTGTTTCTTAAATATTTTGTAAATAGAGGTGAGTGTGACAAATGATAAAAATTGCTCAGACCAGCACACTGCTGTTAGTGCAGATAGGCAGCATTATTGCCTAGCACCATTTTAATCGCTTGTACTGCTTACTGAGGATCTGTTTGCTGATAAATGCAGCAATATGAAATGTAAAAGAGGAAAATACTGAATGTAAAATCTACAAGTTGAAGTGACCTCTCTCAAGCTAAATCTGAAACAGTAAACTAAACTGCAATTAAAAATGTATAGAATATTTCTCTGAGTGCTTTAAATACAGGCAAAGTGCAAGTGAGAGTTTATTTTTCAGGATGGATTATAGTATTCATTGATCCATCCAGGGCATGGGGCAGCTGGATTCTAGCAAGCAATGAACGCAGGTAGGAGTGACCCCTGAACAGGGCACTACTCCATCTCATGGGTGAACACACACACAGACACACATACATCAGGAACCAATTTAGTATTGCCAATTAACCTAACATGCATGTCTTTGGACTGCCGGAGGAAACTGAAGCAAACCAACACAGACCCACATGAAAAATTTCAAACATTGACCACCCGGGCACAATCCCCCATGCTCCTTACTTTGAGACAGTGGCTCTACCACTATGTCACTGTGAGCATAATTTGTTAATTATTAACTTATTCATATTAAATGTGGCCTTAAAAATGCATTTTATTTGAATTTTATTTTAGTAACATAGGGCCTCATGTATAACGCCATGCATAGAATTCACACTAAACAATGGCATATGGACAAAACTGGAAATGTGCGTACACACAAAAAAATTCAGATGCATAAAACTGTGTGTAAGCAAAGTTCCACGCACTTTGCCTTTATAAACCCAAATCAGCCTGAATTTTAACACACATACACGCACCTACAGCCCCACCCTGACTCTTCTCCAAATTTCTCATATTTGAATATGCAAATCAATATAAATAGCTCCTTCTGTTTAGTGTTTTATTAAGGGACAATGGCAAAAGCACATGGTCGAAAGTTCAACTTCAGAAAGTTGCACAGTGCCTGAAATGAAAAAAAAAGTGGTCAGATATCAAAGTCAACATGAAAAGGTGAGTCACAGCCCACCGTCTGTTTATTCTGGTTGAGACAATATTACAAAAGCTGGACCCTATGCCAAGGATGTTCTGCTGTGCCCAGCACATCTTCAGACGCTGGCTTCACACACACCTCTGCCTTGGAAACCACTGGGCGACCATCTGGCTGTGTGCTGACGGACGCTATTCTGGAGTCATAAAATGCAATAGTAGATGCTGTAAGAGATGTGGCCCATGAACTAAGGAATATAGGAGCTGTACTATGTGATAGTCACCACAAATTAAATGAATTGATTAAAAAAATAAATGCTGCATCTGATTACCCCTTTTTACACTCTGCTAATTACATCCAAACGAAGTTGTAATGCTGTATGATTTGGCTGATCATTTAGAGAGTCAGGGTCAAGTTCATCATACCAAATCTCTTCAGGTATGGGCACAATACGACACGCTTTCTGTGGACTACAGAACAGCTCATTAATAGAATGGAAATGCTTTTATTTACATAAGCAAATTAATTCTTTGAAGGTATCTTTATACTGTAGCTTCAGTGCAGAATGCCACAATAGATAGATTCTCTGCTCTTTGAGGTGACACACTATCCTTAAAGGACTGCTTGCCTTTTGCCTCATTAGTTGCAAAAAGTACCTGCGACTGTGTGGAGCTGCCATTTTTAAAGGCTCTCCTGCTATATATGATGTTATGTCAGCTCATTCTTTTGATGATTCATCCCGGGCTGATGTAACTTGTCCAGTGCCATTACATTAGCAATGTGCGTGCAGTTGACCGCTTTGATTACATTTGGAAAACTGGATGTTGCTGCAAATTGTGCTTTTATGTTTGCCAGTTCAACCACAGTGTATGGAAATCCTATCTATCTGGATGACAAGCGGATAATACCATCCAATACAGGTGGCATGGCATGACACAGTGATGATTGTGAAATACCCAATAGATCAGTAAGTTCAATTTGAAAAGCTCCTGTGACAAAAACCCAAGAGTCAACAAACTTGCAGAGGAGCAGGTAGAGCACAATTTCTCAGACTCATCTTTTTTAAAGCTGGCGCCAGTTCAGAATAAACCTCCAAGAGGATAAATCTTGGAGATCGAAATCTATAAATATGCACTCTTGTAAGTCTTCCACTTGCAATCTTTTCTAAAAACACTAAAGCAGCTATGGTATTTAGAATAGTTTGGCTGTTCTGTGCACCATTATATTGTTACAGATTGATTGCAATCAAGTGAATTAAATTTGTAAATGATATGCAATTAGTTTTGGTGTATTTGATAAAGCCTGCATAATGGATGTGAATATGAAAAAGAAGTGAAATGACACAGAAACAATAGCACAGATTTAACACTAGGTGCCGCCCATTTGCAAAACTGAGCAGAAACTTGCATTTGCATGTTGTGAGGCTGCCATGAAAATGTGCATAGCTTTATGCCAAGTTTAGTTTCTATACATCTCGAAGGGAGCATGGAAATGGCTGTATGCAACATTTTTGTGCATATGCACTGTTCATACATGAGGCCTACAGTACATCCTTTGGGGGAAAGAATGGACACCCATTTATAGGGACAAAATACAAATAACAAATAGTAAACAACTCTAATTGAAATAGCAACAAAATATGAACAATAATAATAAATTATAAATATCACAACAAAAACAAAAAATAAACGTAAGCCAGGGAATAAACCCTGGCGATTACATAACACTAGCCTTTGGCCCACTGTGTCATAGCAGTTTATACTTCTCACCTTTAAAGTAAAAATTGCGTACAAGCCCAGGGAAAATTATAGCACATTGTAAAGTGGTGCCCCTCTTTGCTGCTGTATATAAAGTTTGTGGATATTTATTTCACAAAGAACAAAAGAAACAGAATAATTAAGGAACCTTTAGCAACAAAATAAAATAGGAATTCTGAATTAAATCACTTCTTGCTCTTTCCTAGTCTCATTCATCTTTACATAAATTATAAAAAAAAAATTTCAAATATAGGTTCTTAAAATAGCATACAAAATCATGCAAATCCCCACTTGACATAAATATATGACTAAAATACTGTTTACAAATTGATATCCAAGTCCGTTATTAATATGGTATATTATGTAATATAACTTAACATTCTCAAACCTGTTCGGCTCTGGGTCAAGGAGTATATTTAATAAATATTTCTAATTTTCTAAGTTGTAATGAAAAGCATACAAAGCTGATTCTAATAATTGTATTCTTTTAAAAATATATATATAAGAAATGCAAGGAACCTGATCTAATTTTAGTATTTCATTTCAATTTAACATAATTTATTTCTAAGATAATTTTATTCTTAATTTTAAACTGGGGGCGGCACAGTGGCGCAGTGGTAGCGCTGCTGCCTCTCAGTAAGGAGACCTGGGTTTGCTTCCTGGGTCCTTCCTGCATGGAGTTTGCATGTTCTCCTCTTGTCTGTGTGAGTTTCCTCCAGGTGCTCCGGTTTCCTCCCACAGTCCAAAGACATGCAGGTTAGGTGCATTGGTGATCTTAAATTGTGCTTGGTGTGTGTGCTCTGTGGTGGGTTGGCGTCCTGCCCGGGGTTTGTTCCTGCCTTGTGTCCTGTGCTGGCTGGGATTGGCTCCAGCAGACCCCCGTGACCTGTGTTAGGATATATTGGATTGGACACTGACTGACTGACTTTTAAACTGTTTGAGGTGTGCAAGTCAATGGTGAGGAAAAGATGTATATGATACACTGTAGGAATAATATGGCAGTTGCACCCATTTCCCTTTTTCCCTCAGACAAGAAGAATGGTGGCAAAAAGAAAGCTGTTAACTACTGCTGCTCTGGTCAAAATCCAACAGTCCCGTGTCAGATTAGGTAATGGCCAGCCCTAGAAGAGGACACATTGATTGTTGTCTTACTTAATCTTAATCCTACTAAGGCTAATTAAAAGGGGTTTTCCTATTTAGAACGCCCACCCTTTACCCATGTTTGTGCCATTTTTACACGTGTTAACAGAATTAATTAAAAACAGTCATAGTGCTTGTTTCCTTGACTAAAGTTCAAGGTCAAGGTTATTCTCCACAAGACTAATACTTGCTTTATTGTTTATTTTATTTTACAATATGACAGGTTAGGTTATGTTAATTGGGAGAGGCTAAATATTTCTTACAGACTTTGCCTTTTGCCTGGAGGCATAGGAGAAAGGTAAAATGGTAATTGCAGAACCCACAATAAGCACATTGGCAATGTAACCAAGGATTTGCTTTTCTATTGGCCTTTCTTCAAAGATAAATGCTTGCCCTTTATTCTAAACATCAGAATGCCATATTATGCACATACACAACCATTTACTTTATTCTCCAATGCCAATTTTAGGTTTGTAGGTGTTGTGACATGGCAAAGAGGTGGACAATTTATATATTTTATAGCAACCAGGGGATAAACGTAAATAAAAACAAAAGGATAATACCAGAGAGTCAGTTCTACTTTCACCTAAGTTGGAAATGGTAACCAAGAAATCAGAGTTAAAAAATACCCCAGCCAAGAGTTAATAACCAAAATAATCTTTCACAAAATTTACATACTAACAAAAAGTGTTTTAGTTTTTATCCCATGTGATCTTGAATGCCCTTATGGTCACAATGGTGGCTATTTAAGGCCATTGCACTTCTAACATACTATACTACAAAGCCTGCCCACTATTGGCTACCCAAAGATAACAGTGTTGTGACAATGGTAATAAAATGACTTTGTAAATTATCAAAATTGGCATCCCATAAGATATGATAATATTTCAGATATTAAACTATTGCGCACAGAGAAAAATTATGATTAATGTCAAATTATTCATCACATTGACAAACCCATATACAGTATAGATCTGAACATCATGAAACTATAGCTGGAGAGAAGTAAATATAATAAACAAAAACTTGATCACAACAGTAGGGGTGCCACAGCAGATTCAGATAGGTTTGAGAGCAAGGCTGGAACTAACTGATCATGGCATATTTACTCACACTGGGCTCATTTCATTGTTAACTGTTAATCTAACCAGCCTGTTCTGGGATAGAGAAGGACAGCTGGTGCAGTTGGAGAAAAACTCACACAAACATTAGGGGATAACCAGTATACTGCACCAAGTAACCCAGTTTAATACCCTGTCTCCTACACCAATGTGACATCAATGCTAATCACTATTATATCACATATTATGTGAAGAAAAGGAGAGCCAAGATAAGCTGCTTTGTTCTATTTATAACATCTATCACATTTATTTTGCAATTCCTTTGATGTTTCTGGTTTGTGTTCTGGGCTTTGAATTAGAAATCTTCTTTAATCTTGTGTTTTGTTTAGTGTTTTAGTTTGAGAAATATGGTCTTTTTTATTGATTTTTCTCATCTTGACCCTATTTTTTAAAACTCTGGATAATTTTTGGATGTTGTCTCTGCCACTTCTAACCTTTTAAATGTAATTATGCATGTTCATAGGTCAGTTAAATCAATACATTGACATTATTTCATTTGTCAAGAGACACTAATGTGTGTTGTCAATTATACTTATTACAAGTGTAATTAGAGGGGAATCTTAACAGAAAAAAATAATATAAATCGAACCTTGCTTCTGTGAGAGGAAACAGAAATATTTGAATTAATTTGAAAGCTAACATTTCTAATTGAACCCATTAAATACTGGAAAAGGAATACAAAAAATATTCACTTAAAAATTATTCGGGTCTATTTCAGGACTGTTGCTCTTCTCAAATATGACATAATCACAGTTATGCTACATTTAACAAATAGTATATATTTTTTTTAAATAATTAATTTCCTCTGTATTATTTACCCTTCACATGTCAAGTCAAGTCAAGTTGGGGAGCATGCACTGGTACAGTGTGTTGCTGCACCCACTACATGACAAAACAACTCTGGATCCTGGTTTTCATCCCCCAAGGCAGACACGCGGTCCATTCCCACCCTCTGGAAATGACCCCCTATCTGCCGCAGCCAGGTGTTACATGAGCGACCCCTTGGCCTGGTCCAGCCACTTGGATCCCCAGCAATGAGGATCTGACAAGCCGGATTATCCTCGGGTAAACATGCCACATAACCGTAGTGCCGTAACTGACGCTCCCTCACAATGCAGGTAATGTGCCTCATTTGGGACTCCATGAGCAACTGCTCATTCGACACAAAGCCAAACCAATGGTACCCAAGCATTTTCCGGAGAGACACAGTACCAAAGTCCAGTCTTCGTCTCAGGTCACTGGATAGCGCCCATGTCTGGCAACCATATAGCAAGACAAGAAGCACCAGGACTCTAAAGACTTGAACCTTCATCATTTTGCATAGATATCAGGAGAATCACATGCCCCTTTCCAGTGACCTCATGACCCCCCCCCATGCTCTCCCAATCCATCTACTGACTTCATAGGAAGAGTCACTAGAGATATGAATGTCACTGCCAAGGTAAGTAAACCTCTCAACAAGGTCAACACTCTCTCCGCAAACAGATACACTGATGATGGCTATGCCCAAGAGGTCATTAAAGGCCTGGATCTTGGTTTTTACCCAGGTCACTCGCAAGCCTAGACACTCAGACTCCTCGCTCAGTCTCTCGGGCGTCTCGATCAGAGCCTCCATTTACTCCGCGAAGATCAGAGCATCATCAGCAAAGTCAAAATCCGTGAATCTTTCTTCACCAACAGATGCCCCACAGCCGCTGGACCCCACGACCTTGCCCAACACTCAGTTCACACAAGCACTGAACAGAGTAGGAGCAAGAACAGACCCCTGACAAACCCCAGAATCAGCTGGGAAAAACACAGAGGTTCTGCCTCCACACTGCACAGCACTCACAGTATCAGTGTACAGACCAATATCCAGCAAAGTTGAGGGGATCCCGCAAACCCTCAGGATGTCCCACAGGGCATCTCGATCAACTGAGTCGAACGCTTTGCAAAAATTGACAAAGGCTGCAAAGAAACTCTGCCAATAACATATATAACTTTATATATGTTATATATTTATAACTTTACATGTGGAAGCCTATAAATAGTAGCATCAAGTCACACATAGACAGATATTTGTAGCGGTCTGGAGCTGCTTAGATTCACACCATCATAGGAATGGTGATTTATTTTGTTGGGTGGGGACCCCGGGAATGCACCCTGCCTTGGCCCGACTCGCACCACTCACACACAGACACAAAATAGCAGAATTAAACTAATAAAGCTGTACATTGAATGAAATAATTAATCTTACCACTCTCAAGGAAATCCTTTCCTCAGCAGCTGGAACAATGGGGCAGCAATGTTGGTAAACCCTTGAACAAATTGGTGGAACCACACAGCCGTCCCCAAGAAGTGCTGGAGACTTTTTACCTCCTGGGATGCCGGGTAGTCCATGATAGGCTTAATTTTCTTTGGGTCCACCCTGACCCCATCTGCCGACACCACATGGCTGAGGATGGTAAGCTGGTCTTGTAGAAATCTACACTTCTTGGTACTGAGCGAAAGATGAGCCTTGTGTAGTCTCTGGAAGATTCTCTCAAGGTCCTTGAGATGTTGTTGGAGAAAGGGGGAGAACACGATGATGTCATCAATGAATACAAGACAGATCTTCCCAATAAGCCCCTGGAGGACCTGCTCCATAAGATGGTGGAATGATGCCCCATTGTTTTTTAATCCAAAGGACATCACCCGAAACTGTAACAACCCGCACACTCAGCTCAATCTCCTCACCCTCCACTGCACTATTGACACACATGACTTCTGTGTAAGTGATACAGGAGAAATGGAACTTAAAGGGTATGTGTATACAAACCTGACTTCTACTCAGCTCACCAAAATCTGTAGTGGTCTGGAGCCACTCAGATTCACACCGTTGTAGGGAAAGTGATTTGTTTATTTTCTTTGGTTGGGATCCCGGGAACGCACCCAACCTTGGCCTGATTCATACCACTCACACACAGAGAAATGAAATAACAGAATTAGACTAATAAAGATGTATATTGAATGAAACAAAAATATAAGCAGCAAATAAACAGATAACCCTCCCTTTTCCTAACAACAATATCAAACCCCTCCACAACAATAAACACCTAACAATAAACACTAACAACCAAGTCCATAAACAGTCCAAAAGCAGCGGAAACAGATATTGTGGAATGAAGGAATACAATAAAGATCCTTTGAATAGCTTGCTATAAGAAATGTATAAACAGTTCTACCAGTATTCCTGATGCAACGAGGGGTGGTGTAATTAGGGAGCGCTCCCTCCAACGACGGTGATCCTAGAAGGGATATGGGGCAACTAATAAAACATCAAACACGCTTCTCAATCTTCCTTAATCATCACAGGTGGTAATAGCTGAAAAAATTCTCCAATTTCCAATTCATAAGGAATACTTCCATGCTCAAGGTGCATATTTTTGCATATTTTTGTTTCGTTTTACTTTTTGCTAAAATTTGTTTTAATACGTGAGGCTTTAACACATCTGGAGGTACATTTTAAGGTAAGAAAACTTCAGAAGTGAGTTAAAAAAAGCGCAATATGTACAGCATAGTGTACAGTAGTTGGATTTTGATGGTTAATATCAATTAAATTATTAAATAATAAGAGATTTTCTTCCTGGAAAGATAAGGTGTAATATTTTTGGAATAGGATAGTTGAGTGATATTATGTAACCGGGATGCATGTGTTCTCTCAAATGTCCAGGGCAAAACCTAACCTAATAATAAGACACTCACCCAGGAGGACGTCTTGATAATGTGGGATTTGAAAAAGTAATATTAACTTGATAAATGAATTACACAGGTTAACACATCGGTGTCATCAAAGAAAATTTTATGTGGGTTTTGTAATATTTTTCATGCTGATTTCAAATCTATGTTTAGTTTTTCTCTAGCACATCTAGTTTTTCTGATGAAGTTAATTATATATTGCATGATATTTGTTATAATTAGCATAAGTATATTACAAGATATAATGACAGTTGTCTGTATTTTTATGTTACAGATGGCATTAACTGTTATTTATTTCAGTTGTTATCATGCTTAGAAATTGTATTAATCACCCAGACAGTTTCTGTTATGTGTGTGATTCATTCATCTTAAGACAATATACAAATTGTAGTTTGGCTGTTCGCTTGGTGACCAGGTTGAGTCTTGTGCTCCACACGTCATCTGTAGGAAGGGATACTTATAGGTCCACAGATCAAGTCCATTTTGCAGCATGATGGATTTAAACAATCTCTCTCAGCAGCTAAGTTAGAAGCTTGGGAAGCATTCAAGAGGCTCTGTGAAAACTTTTTAGGTAGCCATAAGTTTCCTGCATACAGTACCTGGAAGGAGTTCAGAATCTGCTTGGTTCATACCAGAAACTGGGCTGTCGCATGTCATTAATAATACTCAGATATGTTCCCAATTGTTCTAATGCTCTGCAGCGAGACCATAAAGTGCATAGTCAGAAAGGGTGTCAACAGAATGTTTTTCTGTGTTATATAAAAATACCATATAATTCTAGTGTTTTTATTGTTGTATTATTTTTTAAAGGAAACACACAAATAAGGCATAATAGAAATAACACATAATGCTAAATAAACTGATGTTAAAAAATACTCTGCTGATCCTGTGGACCTACCTTTAAAGCAATTGTTGACCAATTGCGGTAGTCTTCCTTTTTATCCAGCTATCCAATGACATGAAACACTCCCTATTTACTTTCTATCAACTTCTATCTCTCCAACATAACACTGTTCTCTTTTTACAACTGTCCGAATTTCTCTTGTGGAACGTGGCCCGGACACAGACAGACGGACAACGGTTTGTCACCCAGCACACACATATTTATTATATACAATATTTACAAGTCAATTGCACAACCCAGTGCCTCAAGCACCGATCCCCCAAAGTCCAGGCCTCACTCTCCAGTGCCTTCCTTCTGGCCGCCTCCGCTCCTCTCTCTCCAGACTCCAGTCTGCTTCCACCCGACTCTTGACTCCGAATGAAGGAAGGCGGCCCCTTTTATAGCAGTCCGGATGGGCTCCAGCTTCTCCCCGACACTCCTCCGCGGACACTCCCCTGTGTGGCGGAAGTGCCGGCTGCGCACCCGGAAGCCCTCCGGGTGTCCCCAGTCTTCTTCCCCCCAGCACTTCCTGGTGTGGCGGAAGTGCTGAGGACCAGGGGCTCATGTATAACACCGTGCGTAGAACACTATAACATGGCGTAAGCACAAAAGCCGAAATGTGATTATGCACAAAAAAATCCAGATGCAGGAATCTGTACGTACTCCAACTTCCACGTTCTTCTGCTACATAAATCCCTGATCAGCGTGAAAAGTAACGTTCGTGCACGCGCTTTACAGTATGTAATGCCCCAACTCCTCCCAGAATTACGCCTCTTTGAATATGCAAATCAATATAAATCGCCTTAAGTGCAGCCTTCTGTGAAAAGACAATGGGAAAAGCATGGGGGAAAATATAAGAATTTCAGCGAATACCAAGTGGAGGCAAAGGAAAGACATACTATTTGTTTAATTAAACCGTGGTATAATCAACAAAAGGAAGTTGATCGAGTGACATAGCGTGTTGAAGAGAAACTTGAAAGCTCACGTTCACAAAATCGCACAGTGCCTGAAATAAAAAAGAAGTCACATATCAAAGTCACTGTGAAAAGGTGAGTTGTAGCCCACCGTCTGAGTGTCATATGAAGCTTATTAGGGTACAGAGAAAAAAAAGGAACACAGTGGGGAAAAAGCACGAAATGTCAACTTCAATCTCGAAATTTCCACTTTAATCATGTAGTTTATTTTGTCATTAAAGTAGATCATCATAAACTTCATCTTAAAATCGTTTAATTAACCAGTTTCTCAAATCACATCGTAATTAAAATAGCATGTTAAATGCTTTGTTTTGTGTGTGATCTATGTGCTCTATGTGTGTGAATCACTACTTGCTTCTTAAACCGGCTCTCTTCCTCCAACTGGACACAGAATCCATTCAATTCGTGATATTACAGCTCTCTGAATAACTCAAATACTGAGATGCATACGTGATATCATTTTCATGATGATACGAGTTAAAGCACGTTATTAAACATGGGTTTCACGGCGCAGTGATTGTGTGCGACCTTCGATGAAATAATTTATTGCAGCAGTACTCAGGGGCAGCTCTAGGCTTGTGGTGACCCTGGGCAGAGGAAGAATCGGTGGCTCCTTCGCCCGCCAATGTCAATAAGGTAGCTTATGCACGGTGGATGGCCACGTCCGTTGCGGACACTGCATAGCCGCCTCGTGCTCATGACACAAGCATTTAACTTTTGCCGAAATTTGTTGCTGCGTTTTTAGCTGTGTTGTTATTTTCTCTTTCTGTTTTATATTCAATATATATTGGTGTAGCCACCTCTGCAGTCCTTGCTTTTCTTTCTCCAAGTAACTGATCGCCACACAATCGGCTCTGTAATAGACGTTAAGCCATCTGTAAGCTTAGATCCTTGATTCTTCAAAACGTTTAAGGAACATTGAAATATCTTCGTAGTACATGTTTAATTATTCTATCCTTCATGACAGTCCCAGTGAAGAATATAGATTATTTAAATGAAGTTAAAGTTTTATCTGTATAATATAATAAACATATTTTGCTGCATTTCATCTTAAAAATGATATCGTCATCATATGTAAATACGCGCTTTATAAAGTGGCGCAGGTTGTGCAATATTATAACTGTAGTGCAAGTTTACAGAGGGGTGATTGTACTTATAAGTACAAACAGTTCTACAAGGAGCAATTGAATAAGTGCGTTTAAAGTTCTTGGGATGAAACTGTTTCTGAACCGCGAGGTCCATACAGGAAAGGCTTTGAAACGTTTTGTCGTGGCTGAGACAGCGTGTGCTTGAAGCTGTATACCGATAATTCTCTTTCCGAACAGCTGCTGCTGTGATTCACACTCAGATACAGTGATATAAATACTCCCAGTGGTGCAGTGAGAGTAATATGGAAAAAGATGATCCGCTGTGGCAACTCCTAACGGGAGCAGCTGAAAGAAGAAGAAGAAGGTGCAGTGAGAGTAACAACGCTAAAGCAGTTATGGTATTTGGAATACTATGGCTATTCCCTGGACCATTATATTGTTACAAGTTAATTACAATCAGATGCATTACACTAATAAACAATATGTGGTTAGTTTCAGTGTATTTATAAAGCCGCGTCAGGAAAATAAGGTGTAACCACACAGGAACAGTAGCATTGCTTTGACGCTGGGTGCCGCCAGTCTGCAAAACCGAGCGGAGAATTTGCGTACAACAGGGTATGAGGTACCGTGGAAAAGTGCGTGGCTTTACGCCAAGTGTAGGTTTTATACATTGCGATTTGAACGTGGAAAAGTTCTTACGCAACATTTCTGTGCGTACGCACTGTTTATACATGAGGCCCCAGGGCTCTTCAGGCACTGGGGCGCCCCCTGGTGGTGACCACGGGCCCCTACAGGGTTGAGCTTCCAAGCTCTGCACCCTTGGTCCCCAGTGCAACCAGGGCGGTAGCCTCCTCGTGGTCTGGAGGAGGCGCAAGCCCTCCTCCGGTCCTTCTGGACGTCCCGGCTGGGTACCACCCCCAGCTGTCTGCCACACTCTCCAGTCACTTGTTTGTGTTAGTAATTTTGACCAGTCTGTTAAATCAAATCTTGTCATTTAGGCATCTGAGGTGTTCCTTTAATTAAGTACTAATTACCTTACAGCCCTATTTAAGAAGTCTGCTACCACAGTTTACTGTATCTTACTGCAGTTATGGTTCAACCAGAGTTCCACTCCAGTCTCTGTTTTATTTACTTTGGATTATTTATTTTGTTCTTTTCTATTGATTGTCTTTATCTATTTTTGTGTGTAAATGCTCCTGTCTTTTAATTTTCATTTTATAAGCTGTAATTTTCTGATTCTTTTCATTATTTTTATGTATGGTTATTCTGTAAATTTGATTGTACATATCACCCTTTCCTATTTTTTGGAATTTATAGGTTTTGATTCCATTTTGTTGTAAAGGCTGTAAAGCCTGCTTCTTGAGTGTGATGAATCTCACCCTAAAATGAACTGCTTGCTATTTTGTTGCCTGCGATTCTACCCGAGGGACTTCCTGACTTGTAGACATCAACTCAAATCTCCAACAAATTTGGGGACACTCCCAAGTGGGCTATCCGAGTCTCTATTAGCATTACAAAATTACTGTTCAAGTTTTGGTCAGAGTACTGCTACAAAAGATTAGAGGCAGAAAATAAACACAATTATTGTTGGGTCTTAAGAAAGAAACAAAGCCAAGAACATGCTAACATAGCAAACCAGAGAAATCAATGCTTTCTTTTGTCTAAACCAGAGCATGAATCAAAATTGCAGTCAGAAATTAATGAGATTAAATCATAGCCATACTTCAGAACGTGAAACAATTAGAAATTTGGTTTAAAAGTGTCAATACTGGACAAAGATTTCCTCTTGATGTCACATAATGCGACTCTCAAGGACACACCCCAGCAACTGTGCAACCCAATGAGGCAACTGGAGCAAAAAAATGACACCATTAACAATGACATAAAGGTCAGAGAAAATATTCCAAAATAATATTAAATCATTTTTATTTTTTTGAGATAATACAAAAGATTACCTTCAGTTAGGATGCAGACCGTCTCTCTTGAAAAATCCAGGCCTTTCTCAAAATTCATCCCAATTGTTCACAGAGGCTATGCTTTTATTTGCACACAAGGTTTCTAGCAAGCAGTAAAGGGAGCACAATTTTCTACAAATCACATCCCCTATATAATCTTGGTAAGGGGCCAGATACAATTAAATTCTGATATTTTCGTGTAGCTTTGGTGGATATAGAGATGAAGTTTCCCTTTAATACTTCAGATTGCTGTAAATAAATATTGTTAGTGGCAATATGCATCAATAAGATAGATACTTCCTCGTCGACAATATGATCCAATTGAGCCTCTATAACAGAAATCTTCAACCCTGGGAGGCATTTAACATTAACTGCTGGTTTAACAGTTTGGAATCCTAACAATCCATACTATTGAATCACAAATAATTAGCATTTTATTGTTCTCAGGATCCACAGGCGTGCTGCAGAGTGCTGAGACTCTGTTCTGGGTCTGAATTGGTGACCTTGGTGCCAAGGAACTAAACTTTGGCTTCTTAGACCCTAATCTTACTGTTATCCACTTGCCACATGGCTGAATTGGTGCTGCTGATTTTGGTCACACACTGACTACAGTGGGACCTGGAGAGACTGAAGCCAAATCAGAAATAGCCGAATTCTTTAAACAAACTGAGTTGATCCAATTTTCAGTTTTCCTTATTGCTATCTTAACACAGTCCTCTAACACAGTTCTTAACACAGTCCTCTAATTTGCGTATTTTCTGACCAACTCTAACTAAGCACGTTTGGTAAATGAAGCTGTCTGTATTGTTGGTCAGAAAACCTGAACTGTACATGCTGCAGGACATGCAAGATATAAATGTATGTCTGATGGGCAGTGATCAGATGGAACGTAAAGTTTAGCACTGAGTTCATTTTACTCCTTTTCTGCAGTAACTTCAATGCTTTCCAAATAATTCACTCGGAGGCCATTGGAGTTAAGCTTCCACCATCCGCTGGGCGATTAACTTTGACTTCTCATTGTTGGTTTCTTCTCCTCGACAGATGTCAGCTTTACTCCAGTTAAACTTACCTTAAACTTAAGATTTAATTAGTTTTCACCTATTTTTTTTCTCTCTGGTGTTTGTGAAAAGCTGTGTGTGTGTGTGTGTGAGACTGCACCACTCTATGCTTCCACTTGCTGCTGCTCTGTTCTTCCAAATATACATATATAAATATAGTATGTCAGTACAGTATATATAGTAAATATAGTTTAGTAAAGGCTGCAATCTCTAATGAACCTATTCCCAGGGGTGTGCAACCCCTGCTGGATTCAAGGAAACAAGACACCTTCACACTGCTTCTGAGTGACCACCCTCAGTCTTGTATAGGCCTATGTTGCCTCAAAAGCTTTGCTGAAGCATCAGTTATCTATAGCTCCTGTTATCTGGCCATTATTCTTGGATTTTAGATTCCTTTATTAATTTTCATAAGTGTAAAGGATACTTGATGATGATAATGTTTGATGGCTTATATTAAAAGTCTTCAGTGACTTTTATTTTCCCAAATTTATAAAGTTTTTTTTTCAATAAATACTTGATTACTTTTGCCAGGAAAAGGAAAAATGATGACTGATGAAAGCATAAAGGTATTAACAAACAAACACATGGCCGTAACGTAAACAAGGTATTCATCTCTGTGTTTGAAGTGTAAAATGAGAAATAAGAATGATTATATTACATTATTTATATGCTTTATATGTGTGTGTTTACAGTGATGTTTATATCATTATCTTCTGCTGTGTACATGTTTAAAAATAAACTACTCTCAGTATATTGTAATTTTCCTTTATAGCTCTTACAATGTTTATGAAAATGTCATGGAAAATGGTAATAAACATTCATAAGCCATCAGTCAGTGTTTTGACACTCATTCAACTGGAGTTAGTAAATACTTATTGTTTACTAGATTCTAAAGTCTTTGCTGTTGTATTTAGTTATTGATTTTTGGATCATGAACTTGCTATTGTTAACATTTTGGATTTCATTTTGTAAGCTACATTATTTAAAAAATTATTGTTTTTTATTTTGCTTTTGCCCTTGTTTTGGCATTTTTTTCAAATAAAACTTTATTATTATATGAATAAAAATGGAGGTCAGAGGTCAAAACAAATGCTGGGAAATAAATAAATCAATGACAAGGCATAGAACGGTTTTTGGGATCCTAAAGTAAGATGCTATACATTGTTTTGGAGAAGATTTAAATCTGTTGCAAATTCAGGTGTCATCAGCACCCCATCACCACGTGGAATACTGTTCCATGGATACAAGAGGCATGAACAACACAAAATTGCATCCCCAGTCGGGATCCAAATCACATCTTGGTAAACAAATATTAAGTAATCATCTTTCAAACAAAGCACTATATTAGAAAAGAGACAGAATATTCAGATTCCTTGAACTATAAGCACCCCAAAACAATGTATAGATTTACATATTTGGCCAACGCATTTATTCAAGGTGACTTACAATATTTGATACAATTGATTACATTACTTTTGGTTTTCCAATTGGAGCACAGGCAGGTCAAGTGACTTGCTCAGGGTCACACAGTGTCAGTAGTGGGCTTTGAACCCACAACCTCAGGGTCTGATGTCCAAAGCTTTAACCAATACACCACATGGTCTACCTGTATAGATGGTAGCTAGAGATGTTAAAAATCAGGAGAAAAATAAACACAAGAAACCAACATAACACTCTGGTTTTTGCAGTTCCCTTCTCCTATTTTTTGGGCTTTATGGGCTTTGGCCCATTTTCAATTTACAAGCCACAAAAGCTACTTCTTGAGTGTTAGGGTCTGACCTACTATGTGCCCTCCATGCTTACTTTATGTATCTAGCTCTGATTAGTGATTATGACTTTTAGTGCTTGAGGTAAAACCTTCCTTCAGGTTTTTAGAGTCTAGCTATCATATCAGTTGTGGCATTTGCTCACGTAGCATTATTCTTTGGCTTCCATTGTGCATCACCTTTTTTATCTAGTTTGTCATATTTAACCATTTTTCTTCTGAATCTTCTAGGGAGGACCTTTGATCTTGTTATTTGAATGTTTTGATTTAATAAGGGGGGAGATGGCTGAGTGGAGAATTTCACATAAAATTCGACAGGGTAGCCATCAGGGCCTGCTGCTTTCCCACTCTGAAGTGACTTTATAGCATCTAGTAATTCTGATAGCGCCAGAGGTTTATCTAATTCCTCTGCACTAAGAGTATCTATTTGTGGTATCTGTAATGCATCCAGAAATGCATTACATTGTGTGTTGTCTCCTTTAAACTCAGTAGAATATAAGGATTTATAGTAGTCTCTAAATGTGTGCATTACATTTTTATGATCAATGATTTTATCTCTGTTCGTGTTGGTGATTGCTGGGATTGCATTGCAAACTTCTTGCTTGTGGATTTATTGAGTGAAGCGCTTATTAGCTTTCTCTCTGTGTTCATAGTAATGATGTCTTGATTTAAAAATGAGTTGTTCAGTTTCTTTAGTTGTTAAGAGGTTGAGCTCTGAATGCAGAGCCTGCCTTTTCCTATGAAGAGCCTCACTTGGACACCTGGTATGTTCTTGATCTATTCTAGTAATTTCGCTGATTAGCTCTGATACCTTCTTGGTTTCTAATTTATTTCTGTGGGAAAGATATGAAATAATCTGTTCTCTTTAGAAGGCCTTTAGAGTTTCCTAGAGTATTCCTGCAGAGACCTCTGAGGATGTATTTGTCTCTAGAAAGAAACTGATTTGTTTTGATATAAATTCTGTACAGTTCTCATCTGCTAATAGAAGTGGGTTAAAACACCATCTGCGAGATGAGTATGTAGGGCATAATGGTTTTAGCTCCAAGATCAGAGGAGCATGGTCGGAAATAACAATAGTGGCATACTTGCAAAATTTTATCGTAGGCAAGAAATTATTATCTATAAAGAAATAATCAATTCTTAAGTAGCAATGATGCACTGGTGAGTAGAAGGAATATGTTCTTGAGTTTGTGTTTAGAAACCTCCAGGGGTCTGATAAATTGTGGTCAGTTAAAAACTGTGTAATTGTCTTTGCAGTGTTAGATGTCATCACCCCTGTGACAGGAGACCTATCTAAGTGGATTTAAAACACAATTAAAGTCCCCAGCCATTATAATTTTATGAGTGTTCACATTGGGAATGGATGTAAATACATTCTGCATGAATTCCCTATCATCGACATTGGGTGCATAAACATTTATCAAAATCACTTTACAGTTAAATAAATTGCCCATGACAATCATATATCTCCCTTCAGGATCAGATACTACATCTGATGCTACCGATGAAACTGTTCTATGTATGAGAATTCACACACCTCTAGTTTTCTTTGTAAAGCTGGAATGGAACATTTGGCTCTAGTCTTTTTGCAGTCGGAACTGATCCTTTCTTAGTAAGTGGGTCTCCTGTAAAAATACTTTTTTAGCATTTAGACCTGTTAGGTGAGAGAATACTTTCTTTCTCTTTAATTTGTGATTCAGGCCTTTAACATTCCAGCTCACAAAGTTAACTGCCCCATCATTGTCAATTGTCTGGGCCAGTTCCTACCATCATTGCAACTGTCTACCGTCCTCCTAAATCAAACAATGATTTTTTGAATGATCTTGCTACCTTTCTTACCCATTTATCTACAATTACTCCAAATATAATTCTGCTGGAGGATTTTAATATACCTCTGGACAATATCAATCTCCCTTTCACTAGAGACTTTTTACCTTGCCTGGAGAGTTTTGGATACCAGCAGCACACTGATGTTCCTACACATTGTAAAGGACATATCTTGGACCTGATCTGCTGCTCTGGTGTTGTTCCTCTCGATCTTACAGCAGATGAACTCACTATAACTGATCATTTTCTCCTTTCATTCAATGCTAAACTTACTTTTTCTGTTTCTAAGCTCCCTGTCTCATAGCTTTTCATAACATTAAGAATATTAACTTGAATTTTCTGTCTTCTAGAATTGATTCCCAAATGGACTTTTATAATTTATCCACTCCCATAGAACTGGTCTCATATTATAACACTTGTCTTAATGGTATTCTTAAATCTCTTGCTCAGCTAAAAAACAGATCTGTTTCTTTTTCTTTTTCTGCCCCCTGGTTTACACCTGAACTTTGGCTTTTGAAAGCTAAGGGCAGGCAACTTGAAAGGTTATAAAAAAAAATCTGGACTCTTTGTCCACAAAGAGATGTATAAAAATCATGTACTCTACTACAAGGATTGTATAACCCAAACCAAATCTAACTATTACACTCAGTTAATCTATATATATAACTAGCAGAATACCCACGCTTCGCAGCGGAGAAGTACTGTGTTAAAGAGGTTATGAAAAAGAAAAGGAAAAATTTAACAAATAACGTAACTTGATTGTTAATGTAATTGTTTTGTCATTGATATGAGTGTTGTTGTCATATCTATCTATATATATATCTATCTATCTATCTATATATATATATA
>JANRMT010062841.1:56030330-56052224 GCA_026402145.1 Polypterus bichir lapradei | reverse complement strand
GAATTTGCATAAGCACACCCCTTCACCTGCAATTTTAACTTAGTTACAAAGTGATCAAAACTCTCGTTTATATCCTGCGTCCTCTCATTAAACTTGTATCCCGCATTACCCGTGGGCATGAAACACGCCAGCGGCAGCCTGTCTATTAACTTAATTTAAAGTTTAGGTGTATACCTTGCTTTGTTTCCAAAGTAGCTGCACTGATGAATATGGTAGTATATGTCACTCGCTCGCTTCTTATTGTTTCGCTGCCTTCTCAATTATATAATGCATGTTTTCTTCAGCGTATTTTGGAGCTCTTCCTGGTTTTCTACATAGTGCGTTGACAGTCAGTTCACGTGATTACGTGGGCGGCGTGATGATGTCACACGAAACTCCGCCCCCACGGCAGGCAAGCTCAACTCCATTACAGTAAATGGAGAAAAATACCTTCCAGTTATGACCATTACGCGTAGAATTTTGAAATGAAACCTGCCCAACTTTTGTAAGGAAGCTGTAAGGAATGAGCCTGCCAAATTTCAGCCTTCTACCTACACGGGAAGTTGGAGAATTAGTGATGAGTCAGTCAGTCAGTCAGTCAGTCAGTCAGTCAGTCAGTGAGGGCTTTGCCTTTTATTAGTATAGATTCACTAAGGGCATGCAAGACAGTGAGTGCAAGCAAGACAGAGCCCCACCCGCCAACTCTAAGACCATGGGATACGCTCGATAGAGCCCCGCCCGCCAACTCTAACCCTCCTACCGCGTCATGGGATACGCATGACAGAGCCACGCACACCAACTGTAACCGTCCTCCCGAGTCCGGCGTCGCTCTCGAGGCATGCAATAACTCACCAAAAACAGCCTCAGTCGCTTTCGTCTGTGCAAAAGTCAACATACACCTCTGAGCCATGTTGACTTTACACCGCACGCAAGACAGAGAGCCACGATCGCCAACTCACAGAGCCCCGTCCGCCAACTCTAACTAAGGGCAAGCAAGACAGAGAGCCACGCCCACCAAAGCCTGCCCGCCGACTCTAACTAAGAGCAAGCAAGACAGAGAGCGCACGCAAGACAGAGAGCTACGCCTGCCAGCTCACAGAGCCCCGCCCACCAACTCTAAGACCATGGGATACACATGCATTTAGTGTATAAATGGATATAAATAATTGCATGGAAACAATTCGCCAAAATCTGTTGTATGTAAACAATACTGTTTAAAATGTTATTGTTTTTTCATCAGAAAACCCGGTTTCCACGTCTACCTGTATTAGTTTAAATGGCACTTTTACCACTTGCAATAGGGCGGACGCGCTGACTTATCGTGTTGACTGGGCAACACGGTGAATGTGGCGTCTATCTATATATGTCTATGTTTTCCATAGCCTGCTACAGGAATGTACTCTCTTGATCATTGGCATTGGTTTCGCTCCTTGCTATTTTCATTATACTGCAATGGTGGTTTCCTAAGCCTTTGTTATACTGAATTCCTTTCTCACCGTTTTCCGTTCCTATTCTTACACTGCCGTATGCTACGGCAGGCTTCGGCTAGTTACTTGTAATACAGGTAACACCAAGTCTTTGCTTTCAATACTTAATAATGTTACACAACCTCCAGATTCTTTACCATCTCACCTTTACTCAGCTGCTTTCTGTAATTCTCTTATGTCCTTTTTTAATGAGAAAATCCAGAGGATGCATCAGCACCTCGGTCCAGATCCTCTCTGTATTTCTTCTGAACTACACTCACCTATTCACTCTTTTTCTTCTTTCCAGCTTCCCACTTCCTCTGAAATCTCAGATCTCATCTGCAAATCCAAGTCATCTATTTGTCAGCTGGACTCCCTTCCTACAGTTCTGGTTAAAGCCTGCCTCCCCTCTTTGGTCCCTCTCATTTCTGCCATCATTCACTCTTCTCTTACTACTGGTATTATTCCCTCATCTTTTAAAACTGCTGCTATAACCCCAATACTGAAAAATCCTGGTGCTGATCCTACTAACTTCAATAATTTTCACCCTATTTCTAATTTGCCCTTTATCTCCAAAATTCTTGAAAAAGTAGTAGCTATCCAACTCCACTCCCACATATCTCAAAAATCTATATAAAAAGTTCCAGTCTGGTTTTCGCCCCCTTCACAGTACAGAAACGGCACTTGTTCCAATTACCAATGACCTTCTTATGGGTGCTGACTCCGGTCTAATTACTATTCTCATCCTCCTTGATCTGAGTGCGGCCTTCGATACTATTTGTCATACCACTCTCCTTTCCCAGATTATCTCTGATTGGAATTACCCACACTCCACTTGATTGGTTTAGATCCTACCTCTCAGGCCACAATCAGTTCATTCAGCTTAAAACCTTCACATCCAAACCCACCATTGTTACTTCAGGTGGGCCCCAGGGCTCTGTCCTGGGGCCTCTTCTTTTTATTATTTACCTTCTTCCCCGTGGCAATATTTTTCGTAAATATAACATTAATTTTCACTGTTATGCTGATGACACCCAGCTCTACCTTGCTAGTAAACCACACCTCTTCCTTTCCACCACCTTTGCTTTTTGACTGCATTGCTGAGATTAAATCCTGGTTTTCTTCTAATTTTCTTAAATTAAACAGTGACAAAACTGAGGTTCTCCTCATTGGTTCAAAATCATCATTATTCAAAGCCAATAATCTTTCTCTTATTATTGATAACTCCGTTGTTTCCCCATCACCTCAGGTCAAGAGTCTGGGTGTCATCCTCGACAGTACTCTATCCTTCCAATCTCACATTAATAACATCACCTGATCTGCTTACTTCCACTTACGTAATATTAATCGTATCCACCCCTCCCTCACTCCCCATACCACTGCCATTCTTGTTGATTGTCTTGTTACTTCTCGGCTGGACTATTGCAATTCACTCCTCTTTAGTCTCTCTAATAAATCTCTTCATAAGCTTCAGCTAGTCCAGAATTCTGCAGCACGCATCATTACTCGAACCTCATCTATTCACCATATTACTCCAGTCTTGCAGCAGCTTCATTGGCTCCCAATTAAGTTTTGAATTGATTTTAAGATTCTACTATTAACGTTTAAGGCCATTAATAACCTTGCCCCACCATATCTGTCTGACCTTCTTCATGTTGCCATTCCCTCCCGTAACCTTAGATCCTCTTCCTCCATCCATCTGACCGTCCCTTTTGCCTGTCTAATCACCATGGGGAGCAGAGCATTCAGCCATTCTGCTCCCAAGCTCTGGAATTCATTACCTACCGAGCTTAGAAATATCAAATCATATTCATCCTTCAAATGTAAACTTAAAACGCATCTGTTTAAAATGTTTTCTTTATGATTACAGTGGTTTTGTTTTGGTTCTAATTTTTATATTTTCTGATGTTTTTAATTGTTTATAATTGTGTCGTTTATTTATTTATTTGTTTGTTCGGTGTCCTTGAGTTCCCAGAAAGGCACCTTGTATGCATAAAATGTATTATTTTTATTATTATTGATATTATTATTATTATTATTATTATTATCATGGAGACATTGATTCTGAATTTTTTATGTCATTTTGTAGTCTTAACTGGAAGTGAGACAGCTTTAACCTTAATTTCCAATTTTCCCACGAGTTATTGCCAAGCAGCCTATTGTTACGTTGGTAATTATAATTATAAGGATTAAAAGGATAGATTAGATATAGCTTGCTCTCTTTCTCTACCCCCCTTATCCCCCCACACCCCCATTTTGCCTCCCCACGTGAGGCTGGACCCCACTACACAAAGTCCCAGTCCTCTGACATACCTAGAGAAAGAACACGTCCAAAACAATACAAGCCCTCCAGCAGCGACATTTGAGGATTAAAAAGTAGAGATATCTATTGCTGATAAAGTCTAAATACCATATGCATAAAATGTAATCTTCAACAGTCTTGAAATATTAAGATAATAAACCCAGGGAATGGTGTTAAAAAGTGGCCCTGGATAAGCATAGTAAACCCTAATGCAATAATAACAGTAACAATAAACCAAGGGCATGATGTTAAACAGTCTCCTTTAGAATAGTAAAAAGAAAAAAAAAACTAATTTCTTCCACACACACGTGTATGATTGTAATATAATCATAAACAGAAAGTGGCCAAGATGAAAAAAGGATGTATAATTATGGTATTCGTATTGTTGCAAGCGGAACAGACAGCAGATAATATTTTCTTGCCATGCCATGACAGGGTGCGACTCACTATCGTATTTCAAAACAGTGTTGGCATCAGCTTTATTAACTCCTTTTCTGCTTCCTCCATGGTGGAGAAGGTGTAATATTTGTCTTGATTATCCACTTTCAGTTTGACAGGATACAAGAGGCTGTATCTGATATCGGCTTTCCGTAACCACTGTTTAAAGTTGTAAAAAGCAGCATGTTTAGCAGCTGTTGAAGGTGAGAAATCAGGGAAAATATGAATGTGGTTATTTTCAAATATAATCTCTTGTTTCTGTCTGAGAAGTGACATTACTTTAAGCTTAAATTGTAATCTCTCGAAGCGAACAATTAGAGTCCTAGGTTTAGAGGTATATGATCCATGTATGCGATAAGATGCCAGTATCTCGGTATCTGATTTAAAGTCCTCTCCAATTATTTTTGAGAATAGTTCAGCTATGAGTTTCACTGGGCTTGGACTTTCACGATTCTCAGGTAGACCTTCGATTCTAATATTATTCCTTCTTCTTCCATCTTCCAGAGCCGCAAATCTGAGTTTTTTGCATTCGGAATTTGCAGTTGTAGCTTTTCCATCAGCTGGAGGACCCTGTTCCAGTTCCTCCTGTCCTCACTGACCACCTTACGAAGCATTTGCTCGAGAGTCTGTTTAAATCTCTCCACTAGACCATCGGTTTGGGGATGATACACTGCGGTCTTTAAGTGCTTTATTTTAAGTAACTTGGCAACTTCCCTGAACGTCTCCGAGGTGAATGGCGTCCCTTCATCCGTAAGGACCTCTTTAGGAATGGTGACACACACAAAGACCCATACAAATTCCTGTGCGATTATTTTCGACATGGCTGAGCGCAGCGGAACAGCCTCAGGATATCGAGTAGCATAATCAACGAGGACTAATATATATTTATGTCCTCGGGCTGAGCGCTTTAAGGGTCCTACAATGTCGACCCCAATTCTCTCAAAGGGAACATCACACAGGGGAAGGGGAATTAGAAGAACTTGGTCCTTCCTAGGAGTTTGCCGTAATTGACAGTCTGGACAAGAAACGCAAAAACTGCAAACCTCCTCATTAATTCCCGGCCAAGAAAATCAGAGCTTAATCCACTCTAATGTTTTTTCGGTGTCCAAATGGCCTCCTAGGAGGTGGGCATGTGCTAATTCACAGGCTTGCCACCAGTAAATCCGTGGGATTAACGACAGCTTTCTCACCTCACCCTTATGCTCAGCTATTTGATATAATAGGTCATTTTCTATCACTAAGTGAGGACCCTGTGGCATGGGCTGATGAGTGCGTTGGCCATTGACAAGTACTGCTGCATTTTTAGCATGTTTCAGGGAGTCATCATTCCACTGCCCCCTTATGAAAGAAGCCAACGTTTCTCTGAACTGAAAGTGCATTTTAGAGAGAGGGTCCGGTCTGACCTCAAGAGGCAGGGATTCCTCCCAGCTCATCAAGACACGGGGTGATGACGTATCCACCTGTGACGGCCCAGGAATCTCCCCGTCTACCTCTTGCACTTCCGTATCTCTGTCCGCTGGCAGATTACACGTCGTGGAGACAGCTGGAGTCGAGTCATCCCCGTCTATAGGTAGGCCCAAGTTTTGTTCGGGAGCAGTAATTGGTACACCGCTTTTATTATCTGACCAGTCCCACCCTAGAATCACAGCAAAAGGTGGACGCAGGAGGACTGCCACAGGGATTTTTCGCAGTGACCCTCCATAGCTAATGAAACATCGGCGGTTTTATATTTACGGGTTTCCCCATGTACACAGGTAATACTGGTTGTTGTTTTTATCCACTGTCGCGGTAGTACATATCAGCAGGCAACAATGGAAAATGTTACTACCCGTATCGAGGAGTGTTTCTACTTTATATCCATTAACTATTACCACTCCCGTATGTGTTAGTGTTAGGGGGTTGACAAGTGCACATAAACCGCCTCTCCCCATCCACGTGCATCCGTCCTCGTCCCCCGGTAGTTTGCCCGCCCCGAGGCCCAGGAACTTTGGAGCAACCTCTGGTTTATATGAAAGAGACCTAGTTTGTGTGACGTAATCCCCACAGAATCCACTAGAGGACCATTCTGCTCCCTCAGATTGTGAGGCTGATTTTGGATTTTCCAGGAGCTTTATAAGCTCCTCCATGGTGTGTAAGTCTCCCCATGCCAGCTGGGCAACATTTTTGGGGAGTCCTTTTAACAACAGAAAGCAGGAAACCTGCTGCACTATTTGAAAGCCTGTCATCTCAAATGGCCTTAGCCAATGGGCCGTTTGTTCCCAGAGAGCTTCTGCCTGCTCCCGGGTAGATCGTTCTGGATCTAACTCCTAGTTTTTTAGGATCCATACTAGCCCAGTTTCGTATTTAGGAAGGGGAGCCTGCACCATGTCACTTCTGATTAATTCTTTGGTCCTGTCCCATTTTCTTTCGGGAACCACCATCCTGCTGATTATGCCACTGTAACAAGAATGAGTCTCCAGACATCATAAAGGTTTGGGGCAGCCACCCGTATATTATATCCCAGCTGCAAAAGTTTTCAATATTTGAACAGAGATGTTCACAAGACTGAGTCCAAAACAGAACTGAACTTTTGGAGGTAAGATGGTGGTTTTAAGGGCTGGTGAAGGAAATGATGTCATCTATACCAGAACCGGAAGTGACGTCAGTACATAAGTTTCATAAGGCACTATGGTGTCTTCCTTTATCCTAACATGTGAGCATGTGAGATTAAATGAAGATATGTAATTGATCCATTCTGAGTGCGAGAATGGGTGTGCACATGACTGGGCTCTGTGATGGACTGATAGGCTCTAGACCTGCCCCACAACTCTAAATTCTCTGTATTAAATTTGTGAACATCACTAGTGCAACTTAAAAGTAAATTTTGCAAGCAAGAAGGAGAACATGGCAGAGTCCCAAAGGAACACCAGATTAAAGCCCTGCTGGTCTGCCTTCACAGATATTTGAACCACTGTCTACCAGGTAAGATTGTTTTCCACTATATGGCATCTTTCATTTCGTGAAAATTCACCCCAAACTCGTCCCCCTCTTCAAAGACTGACCGGACAAAAAGAAATGTGAGAAGCCTTGAAAGAGACTATATAATCAACTAAGCACCTCATCTATCTGTTTTATATTATTACCATATTTGTTTTGTATGATGATAGCAAAAATAAATACAACTTGTATAATAGGAGAAAATGCACAAATTTAGCTTTAAAAATATTTTTTCTTTAATAAAAAATGTGTTTATAAATGATTGCATTTAAATTCCTAATATTTGTAGACACTTTATGAACTAAGTGAAACAAATTTTGCCAGTAAAACAAAGAAATACCTCTCAAAGTTTACCTCAGAGTCATTCTGTGCTTTCCTGTATGATTTTATCTATTGTATTATTAAATTTTGGAGTACTTCTTAAAAATCAACACATAGACCCCAATGAACCAAGTTCATGCAGGCAATGTTGAGAGTAAAGTTCAGAAAAGATATAATTTATTTATTTATACCCAGAATTCACCTTTCCTGTGCCTCACTGGAACAGTCTAGTTATTTATGGTATGCTGTCATTGACATTTTTATGTTTTTAGGGTTTAGTTGCTTCAGGCTTAAAGTGCAACATCTAGTGGCAAATCACTGCACCAAAGACACAAATTCTTAGGACCGGATCAGAATTTTCTTATACTTAAGACAACTTTGCTTTGAAATCTAAGTGGAAATGAGTTACAAGAAAATGTGAAACAGTTATAAGATTCACAGAAAACCAAAGAGTGCTAATTATAAATCAGATAAGAATTTGCATTTTGTGAAAGGGAGCTGACATTGGACTAGCTAATAAGAAATCTGGACTACATTCAGACTTTACAGTATGGAAAAATTAAATTGACTGGAGGAAAGCACCAAGAACTATAGTTGATGCAATTTCCTGTAACTTTGAACAATAATCTGTTTTTTTATCAATAGTTAAAACCAAGCACATGAATTTGTACTGCAAAGATTTATTGAACTTGGGTAGTCATAAATATTTACTTATGCCAGTAACATATGGTTTGTTTTCAAGGCATTTGATGTGTATATTAATTGCAGACCATGAATCAAACACATTAACAGTCTTATATTATTTTAGGCAATCTGAACTTTCTAAATAAAACATAAAATTTTAAAGCCAGCCTACTGCAATTCAGGGGGATACAGTCTGCCCAAGCACTACTGAGTGCAACTTGTGGATGAGGAGCAATGCATTGCTGGGACAATTTAGAGCTGCCAATTAACCTAACACCACCTTTGGGATGTGCAAGGAAGACTGGTGTATCCTGAGAATAGCACCTGGCAGACATGGGGAGAACACACAAAGTTCACACAGACAGCTACCCAGGATAGAAGACCACTATAAGAAGCTAGACTGAAAATGCAGATTCATGTTTGTGTTAACACTTTATGAGTATACCAGGTTTGAAAAATATTTATAGATTCTATGATAACATAGTTACAGTTTTTTTGATACTTCTTACCATTAAATAACTCATTTTGTATGCTAAAGTAATAATATGCTGGTAAGTTGGTCGTTTCAATCACTGAAATGTTTTTCATTGTATTATTATTCTTGACTGATGCTTCCATTTAAAATTATTTTGAAACAAAACAATCAAACCTACATGCAAAGGATTCAGAAAGTATTTGGACCCATTCACTTAATGTCTACTATTTTGTGTTGTAGATATAACGTAAACTGATACATTAACCAATTTTGCCCATCATTCTGCACACAGTCTCCCATAATAATAAAGTGAAAACCTGCTTTAAAGAGGTTTGAGAAATTTTATTAAAATTTATCAAAAACTGGAAACTTTCATTAATATATGTATTCGGACCATTAACTCAGTATTTTGTAGTAGTTCCTTTGGCAGCAATTACAGCTTAAAGTCTTCTTGGGTAACAAACCTGGATCTTAACTTGTTCTTTCTGGCAGATCCTCTCAAGCTCTATTTGTTAGATTGGATAGGAAGTGTCTATAAACTGCCATCTTCAGTTCTCTCCACAGATGTTCTATGAGATTTAGGTCTGGCTCTCAAGGACAATCAAATACTTGTCCCAATGCCACTCCACCCTAGTCTTGACTGTATGCTTTGGTTCATTGTCATGCTAAAAGATTAACCGTCGCCCCAGCCTAAGGTTGAGTGCACTCAGGAGCAATCGACTCTGTTTCTGGCTACATTCATCCTTCCTTCAATTCTGACCAGCCTCCCCGTCCCTGCTGTTGAGAAGCACCTCCATAGGACAATGCTACTATCACCATAAGGGATGATATTAGACAAGTGATGTGCACTGCCTCGTCTTGGATAGATATATTACTTGGAGTTTTGCCGAAAGAGTCCAATTTTTGGTTTATCAAACCAGAAAGATTTTTTCCTCAAGCTCTCAGACTACTGCTGTAGTGAGAAGTCAAGCAAAATGACACCTTTCATTGGCCTGAAAAAGGGGCCTGAGTTGCCTTGAAACCTTACATATTGTAATCTTTTTAGATAGCCAATAAAAGGTGTCATTTTAATTGACTTCTCACTATGTTCACAATGGCTAACATGGTACAACACTCTAGTACTACAGAGTACTGCTGTGAATTTCAGCAGGATTCATTTTCTCTTGTAACGGCTGACCCCTTTCCCAGCCGGCAGCTACATCTCTAAGACCTGCGGCCTGGATAAATTACTGAGGCTGAATCTTGTATATCAAGCCGTACCTCTAACCAATAAACTTTTCCCCACAATCGACGGTGTAAACATAACCACAAAAGAAAAGCAGATATGTAAAAAAAAGTGAATATATTAAAACAGAACACAACAAAACACTATTGCACATACCCCATGTAGAATATATATGTATATCCCTCCACCAGAGCAATACCGTGACAACACTATATATATACTCAATGACAAACCCTCCCTTGCCCCAGTAACATATAACGGACACAAAACACAGATAGCAATAAATGAACACAGAAAATGGCAATGATATTGAACTTGAGTCCAAGTGTACAACTGTCCTGAATGCGGATGACTGGTCAACTGATAAGAGATGTGTTTGTATTTCCCGGAATAAATGGTGCAACCTCACCGTGAATCCTTGGCTTGTGGTGGATGATGTAATCTGATCCCGGGGTCTCTGGTGATGAGGGAATTGAAGTCAGTCTGGCGGAATGAAAACAAACTGGTTGCAATGGCGCGATGTGGTAAACAGCAGGTAATTTGATGTGTCGTGGTGAAATGTGATCTTCGTCTCTCTCCTCCCTTTCCCCTGTTCTCTCCCGATTGTTTATATAGTACTGCCGGATGTGATTGATTGATCGTTAACAGGTGTTTTCCAATTTGGGGCTGCGGTCTCTTTCCATCATCCGTCTCCCTTGTATTTACGGGGACAACATTTTCTGACGCACACAAACAGCAAACGGGACGATGGAAACAAAACGCACTCAGTACAAACATTGAACAACACTATTACTATGTAGCCCCGCTACACTCTACCCAAAGAAATCTCATTACAGCACATTGTTTAACAATGGTTCAATCTCACAGCGGTGCATCCATGTCAATTTGACCTTGGTTTCAACAAGACTAATTGCAGAATGCTGGGTTGTGCATGTTCAAACTACCCATAAGCCATCACAAACATTTTGTATTGTGTCAGCTTCAATCTGTTGCATTTACCGTGTGATTTTCAAATTGCATTTACTTTTTGATTTACCTTCATATAAATGACTAATCTTCAACAAATGTAGAGTCTGCTGTCCAAAAGGGAAGCTGTAAATAGGCTTACAGTGCAGTGGGACAGAATTAGAAGGAAGTGTGTTGTAAGATTTTTTAATGCAGATTAGCAAGCCCATTTTCTTTATTAAAAGGGAAAAAAATATTACAGGGTATGGAAGAGTAATGGAATTTTTCTTTTGCTCTGTCTATATTTGAACATTTTGCATGAATTATGTTAATTTTAAGCATTCTTACATTACATTTTTTCTGCTTCAGTGTCTTCTCTAGGAAAATCAAAATCATCTCATTTCAGATGGCCATATAAATTAACTGGATGGTTTTAAAAATAAAAAACAGTCACATAGTGAATATAGAAATCCGGCACAATTTATCAAATCAACCTTAAACTTGGACATTCTATAATTCTATTTTTGAGAATAAAAGACCTTTGCAAATAATATGGGTTTTAAACACAAGTTTATATATATACTGTATGTATATATATATATATTGTAAAAGGCGCTATATAGCGCCCGACCCGGCACAGATCACGCAGAGGCAACGTGTATAAAAACACACAGGCTTTATTTTTTCTTCAGCTGTGTGACACGTCTTCCCCGTGCCACACAGCCCAAACACAGTCCCAAAGCACAAACTCACAATTCTCCACCACTCCTCCCAGACAAGCTTCGTCTCCTTCTTCCTCCCAACTCTGGCTCTCCGAGTGGTGGTGGCTGGGCCCTTTTATAGCCCACCCGGAAGCGTTCCAGGTGATTAACCACCTGGTCCTAATTGCACTTCCGGGTGGGGCTGAAAGCTCGTCCAGCCGGGCTGTGGGAAGCAGGCAGCTCCCCCTAGCGGCCACGCCGGGCCCCAACCAAGCTGTGGAGCACTCCATCTCCCATGGAGCCCTGCGGGCGGTTGGGGAGTCACCGTCGGCCAGGGAGGCTGCCACCAAGCGTCCCGGGGGAGGTATTGGACTGCCCATGGCAGCTCCCCCGGAACATAAGTAGCAGGGGCGTCCCTGCCGGGCATGGGACCCGGCTGTCCTTCACAATATATATATATATATATATATATATATATATATATATATATATAAAATTAGATAAACTTTATTCACCGGGATATTCAAAATTCATATAATATAATGCATGAAAACTGTCATGCAATAATGCAGACAATAACATTACAGTAGGGTCCTAAGCCTCAAAGCTCTTACATTATAATAAAAGAAACATATATCAAGAGCAATCTTCTTTCTTTAGGAGTCGTAAACAGTAACTTACAGAGGCTGCCCTTGTTAGTCTGGTTGGCAGAGCAACCAGACAGCAAAGGCACTACAATATCGGTTTTGCTACCACAGACGCCTGGTGCCTTCTTAATTGCTCCCACAGGTCCAAAAGACCCAGCAGCTGATTTCTGCAATATGGGTAAACATTTACTTTTCAAATGCTGTTCGTCAACCATCTTGTTCACAGAATAGCTGTTCATTGTATCATAGAATGACAGCACAGATAGGTGGTAAATCAGATTTTTGGACCTGCAATTGGTATCATAATAGTGGCTTAAGCACAAAAAGGAAATACGGGCTGTTATATAAAAAAAAGTTAAATAATAATACATTCTTTTTTATAAATACATTAGAGAACATAAAGTAAGATTTTTTCTCTAAAATACTTTTTTAAAATATAAACCTAATCTAAAAATAAAATCCAATTTTAGTCTTATGCTTATGCACAAATTCAAATAAACTGCTGTGAAAGCGGGCAGCTCAGAGAGATAAAGTATTGTTCTGATCACTTATGGGCCAAATATCTTGGACTGGAATTTCACACTTATTTATTGTTTATATGGCGTTTGTATGTTCACTCTGTGTCTTTGTGATATTCTCCCACATCCCCAATGTATGAATTAGTTGATAGTTTCAAATAGTAGCTCACTGTCCATAGATGGTTACCACTTAATGGCCAATGTTGCCTGGAATACCTGCAGATAAATTAGATAATTTCATTGAAACTATTACACTTTTAAAATTTGAAGCTTTTTTGTTTGTTTTGTTTTTAGAATTATAGACAATAGCACTTAAATAATAGGCATTGCTATAAATAATTACAGAAGATTTTTTATTAATTTCAATTAAAAGCAAATAACAATCCATACACTCAAATCAAACTTAATAAAACCAAAATTCAACCCCAACACAAAAGAAAGAAAGAGAGGAGAGCCAACCAACAAAGCTAATCTTTGAAACAGCAAGGAAGGAAGAGTATCCTTTTCCACTATGTAGACTATTCGAAAATGTTATTGATTAGATCTCTTCCATATTTCAGATCCCCTGAGTTAGAATTTGATTTTTTCCAATTTCAGATAGTATAGGACATCAGTTACCTACTGACTTAAAGATGATTGGGTGGGATTTTTCCAGTTGAGCAAGATAAGTCTACATGCTAGTAGTGAGTTAAAGGCAATTACAATTTGTTTGTCCTCCTCTACTTTAAACCCATCTGGGAGTCCACCAAACACAGCTGTTAATGGATTAGGAGGGATTGTGACACCAAGGATGTCTGAAAGGCATTCAAAGGTTTTTGTCCAAAATGATGTTAATTTGGTAAACGCCTAGAATATGTGAGCCAGTGAGGCTGGAACTAGATTACAATGTTCACAGGTTGAATCTTCCCCTGGAAAGATTTTGGACAATTTTAAATGTGAAAAATGCTCTCAAAAGAAGATTTTAAGTTGAACAATTGAGTGCTTTGCGCATATGGAGCTAGAATGTATTCTGTGCATGGCTGCCTTCCAGTCCTTTTCTGAAATGTTAAGTGAAAGAGCCTTTTCCCATTGTGCAGTGGAATCTTTGAAAGAAAGGGACTTTAAAATGTTTTTATAAATTGTGAAGATGCTATCTGACTGATAAATTTTCTTCTTGAATAGAAATAGGTGGAAGATGAGGAAAATTAGGCAGGTTCCATTTGCCAAAGTATCTAGCTTAAGTAGTGGAAAAATTGTGTTGATGAAAAGTTAACTTTAAAGCTTAATTTCTCACAGGATGTTATCGATGTACAAGTTTCTAAATGTTTCAATCCCTGTGTATGTTTAAGAGGGTGGATAAGAGTGGTTGTCATGTAGAGGTGCAGCAGATAAGAGCTTCTTTGTCTTAAAGTGCATTGGATAAATATTCTGAGTCAATGAAGGGTGTTGTGGTGTGAAATTTTGCATACAAGTTGATAAATATTTTGTATGTCTTTATTTGTAACTTAGGCGAAGCAAATGTAAAATTAGTGTTACATTAGTGAGAAGCATGCACTAGGACTAGGACTAATTTAGGATAATGAATTCTACGACAGGTTTGGGGAAGTGCCTCAAACAAGTTTGACAAATGTTTCTCTGCAGGATTCTCTCAATCAACCTCCACAGGAAAGCCAAACTGCCTAGCTGGCAAGCTTCACAGGGGCAGGTGTGAAGGTATTCTCTGCCCCATTGGTCTGAAGTATGGCTCTTTGGAATTGGCTTGTATCAGAAGCCTTTAAGTACCATGACACACTATTGGCTGTAGGGGTTAGATAGAAAATGTATAAATTTGCTTGCTTTACCCCTCCCTATCTCTTTTACTAAACTGATGAAAAAGCATCTAATACACCATGAACTGAAAAAGACAACACAATGAAGAACACAGCTCGGCAGCCATATTGAGACAGGCATGTGGCCTGTTCTGAAGAAAGGTGACTAAAACTGAGGACTTAACTAGAGACATTTTAAGTAACTAACAAGTCTGTGTGCCGCCTGAAACTACACATCACCATTTATCAGGCTGTATGGTTGTCATTATTCAAATGTACTTTGCATATTGTTATTCTTTATGAATATTATCAATAATACATTATGTAAAGTGTAACTTAACTCCTGCTTGTCTTTTACTACACCTAATTGCCTGACGTTATAGATGTAGAAGGGAAGGTGGGGAGAAGTTATATGGTACAATACCTTATAAAAATTGGTAAGTCTGTGAGATTTGAGGTATTCTAACAAAAAGTTTTAAATAAAGTAATATATTACTCTACCAAGACAAAACAATGGGCAATTGGATTATTAGTGTAGTGGCAATAGTTTGCATTTACTGGAGCACAGAGCAGGAAATATAAAGAAGTACTTCAAGATTTTAATTCTATTGTAGACCAGGTTTGAATATGTCTTTATGACCTGTATATTTGTCGCCCACTAATAAAATTGAAAGTAAGGTAGTGACATGCCCCCTTCTGCTTTATGTGGTTGTCACCCTTTGGATGCGTGGATGTTCTGAATTCCAAATAATTGAGTTTACATTTGAATCTGATTTCTTAAAAAAATTTGTTAATGTATATGGGGATGGTTTGAACTAGGAAAAGAAGCTTGGGAAGGATGGTCATATTAACATGGTGATTCTACCTGCTAATGTGAGGTGGAGGGTGGACCATCTATTCTTATATTGTTTAATTTTTTTCATGCACATGGCAAAATTTTGTTGAAAAAGAGGTTTATATTTACTTGTTATATTTTTACTCCTAGATATTTAAATTGATCTGCTAACTTGAATGGGAAGGTGACCAGTGTAGTATGTTGTGCTGGAGAGTTCACTGGAAAAAGCACACTTTTATTCAAATTCATTTTCAATCCAGATATATTTTTAAAATCTGCTAGTGCTTTTAGGACTGCTTGCATGGAAGATTGTGGGTATATATATAAAGTACTATATCATCTGCATATAATTGTATTTTCTGTTCAAAATCTTCTCTGATAATCATTTAGTAAAATAAACAGCCAATAGCTCAATGGCAATTGCAAAAAGCCATGGTGATAGGGGGCATCCTTGTTGGGTGTTGTATTCTAGTTTGAAGTAGTCTGAAGTAATCTTAACACAAACTGAGGCATCTAGACTAGTATAGAGTAGTTTGGCACATGTACTTCTGCTTCTGGTGTTATGCACCTAAAATCTGGAATAGTTTACCAGTCAAAATTTGCCACGCTAATTCGGTGGAGCACTTTAAAAAACTGCTAAAAACCCATTATTTTAATATAGCTTTCTTATAGCTTAATTTTAGTTTAACCCTGATATTCTGCATATGCATTTACTTATCATTTTTATCATGGCTCCGCAATCCGTACTAACCCCTACTTTCTCTGCTGTTCTTTTTCCAGTTTTCTGTGGTGGCCATCTGCGCCACCACCACCTGATCAAGGCACAATGATAGATTGAAGGGCAGATGTCCACATGACCATCATCATCTAATTCTTCCACATGGAGCCTGAAAACCATGAGGACTGATTGAGATAATTTATGTTAGGTAGAATACCCAGTGGGGGCTGTGAGGTCTCGGCACGCCTGGAGATTTATTTTTCTTTCTCCAGCCCTCTGTCCTTCTGGCCATCGGACCTTACTTTATTCTTTGTTACTTAGTACTGCCTTATCTTATTTTCATATTTTTCTTTTTTCTTTCTTCACCTACATCATTTGTATGAAACATGCTGCATAAATAAAGGTTTTTGTTGTTGTTATAGGTAGTCTCATTCAATCATGTCAAATTCTTTTTCTCTATCCAAGATCTAGTAACATCTCTTGGGTATCAGATTTAATGGGTGAGTATATTATATTAAACAAATATCAATGATTAGAAGCTAAGTGTCTACCTTTAATAAATCTGGTTTGGTCTTGTGATATTACAGAAGGAAGCACTTTCTCAGTCCTTCTAGCTAGAACTTTGGAGAGTATTTAACATTTTTATTCAGGAGTGAGATTGGTCTGTATGATTCACATTGTAGTAGGCCCTTTTTTTCTCAGGAAAGATTGAAATTAATGCTTGGTGAAAGTTTCAGGTAGACTTTTGTTGTCTTTAACTTCTGCAAAGTTGCTAAAATAGTGGAGGTAACTTATTTGAAAAGATTTTATAAAATCCCACTGGTAGCCATCAGGGCTGGCTGCTTTCCCACTTTGAAGTGAATTTATAGCTCTGAGAGTGTCAGAGGTTTACCCAGTTCCACAGCACTAATAGTATCTAGCTGTGGTATCTGTAGTTAGTCAAATAACTCATTAGATTACAGTATGTCTTATCTTCTTTAGACTGAGTGAAATTTAAGGACTTATAGTACTCTCCATATGTATGAATTATATCTTTATGGTCTATGATTTTATCTCCGTCTATGTTTGTAATTACTGTTATTGCATTACGGACTTCTTGCTTGTGGATTTGTTGAGCTAAAATCCTATTGGCCTTTCCCTGTGTTCATAATAATGATGTCACAATTTAAAGATAAGCAGTTCTGTTTTGTCAGTAGTCAAGAGTTTACATTCTGATTGCAGAACCTGTCTTTCCTATATTCCGTATTCTAGATCTATTCTGGTAATTTCACTGATTATCTCAGACACCTTCTTGATTTCCAATTTATTTAAAAAGCCTTAAGAGCTTCCCAGAGTATATTTGCAGAGACCTCTAGGGATGTATTTGTCTCCAGAAAATAATCAATTTCCTTGGATATTAATTCTGTACAGTGCTGATCAGCTAAGGTGCCAGCCAGAAGATAAGTATGTAGGACACAGTAAGTTAAGCTCCATGATCAAAATGGCGTGGTCAGAGATAACTATAGTATAATACTTACACAAATTGATAATGGGCAAAAAATTATTGCCTGTGAATAGATAATCAATTCTTGAGTAACAATGATGAACTTGTGAGAAGAAAAAATATGCTCTAAGGTTAGGATTTAAAAACCGCCATGGATCTGATATGTTCTGATCCATTACAAACTGCAGTATTAGTCGTTATCACCACTGTAGCTGAAGACCTATCCAGGTCTGGATTTAAAACACAATTAAAGTCTCTGGCCATTATAATTTTATGAGTATTCACATTAGGAATAGATGAGAATACATTTTATATTAAATCTCTATCATCCATGTTAGGTGCATAAATGTTTATCAGAATCATTTTAGCATTAAATAAATTTCCCATCACCATGACATACAGTATTGCCCTTCAGGATCTCATATTACATATGACGCTACAAATGGCATAGTTCTGTGTATTACGATTCCCACACCTCTAGTTTTCTTTGCATAGCCAGAGTGAAATATTTGGCCAATCCAAACCCTTTGCAACCGAGACTGGTCCTTACTTATTATGTAAGTCTCCTGTAAAAATACTATCTTGGTATTTAAAACTGTTAAGTGAGTGAATACGTTCTTTCTCTTTAATTCATGATTGAGAACTTTGACATTCCAGCTCACAAAGTTCATTGCTTGGTCATTAAAACATTGCTTCTCAATTTTGTTGACAATTTTGTAGTCTTAGGTTATGAGAGTACATTTTTACCCATGATAGCTTTGACCTTGCATTCATATTATTGCCAGCTGTTATGGATATGAAGCATATTGTTGTGTTGGTATTAGGGTTAGGTTAGGGTTCTTGGGGTAGAAAGGATAAATAAGAAATAGCGAAGCTCTCGTTCTCTCTCTCTCACCCTCAACACCCCCCCCCTCCCCTCCCCTTTTGCCTCCCTGATTGAGGCAGTTCACACTTCATGAAGTCCCATTCCACCCCCAGCTGTGGTGTAGAACAGGTTAAAATTGAGGTATCTTGAAAGTGCAGTCCCAATACAGTAAAACTAGAAAATGGTCTCTTCCTTTGCATGAGATGGTCAGCTAGAGAGCTCTGTTAGCAAATGTGTTATTTTACCCATTTTTCAACTGTCTTTCTGAGGTATCCTGTATTTACACTATACGCGAGTATAAATAAGCATGAGGATAACAAAATCTCAGCAGCCTATTGTATTGTCTAGTTCAACAAACTACAGGCTAAACAAACTTTCATGTCCCTTCTCAGACAGAAAGTGGAGATTATATTTGAAAATAACCGCTTTCATATTTTCCCAGATTTCTCCCGTACTACAACTGCTAAATACACTGCATACTTCAATATTCAACAGTGTCTATGCAGTGCTGATATCAGATACAGCCTCTATACTGTGCCAAATTAAAAGTGAGTTTTATATTTTTACCTCTCCAAATGAAGTATAAAAAGAGCTAAGCAGACTGATCCCAACATTGTTTCAAAATATGATTGTGAGTTATAACCTTTTCTGACAAGGCAAAGAAGATTCTGCTTGCAACTTGCAACTTGGACCATTTGTAATATGACATTTGCCGTAACTATGCATTCAATTTCCTTTTGGCTACCTTTCCCTTTTTTTTTTCTTTTTTTCAATTACTATATTACATTAGAATCTATTTCAATGAATATATGTACTTTTTCACAACTGCAAAATAACTAGCTATTTACAGGGTTTTGTTTTTCAGTTCATATCCCTGATTTATTGTATCTATCGTACCATAATGTACTATCATAGATTATCTCACTTTCAGTGGGAACTGTTTAACAAGTTCAGGAGATTTTAACCAGCTGACAAGGAATGAAACAGTACCCTGCTGGTATCACTTAAAAAAAGAAATTAATCAGGTCTTACAATATTACAAATTTCTCACTTCACTCCAGTATTCTCTTTGCAGTTCTCATTTTACCCTCATAGGATTGTGACCTTGTGATGGCATGGAGGCTTGCAGGTTTCCATTAATACTTAGAGTTACTGTATGTTGTCTATACGTGTGTCACCCTGACAATGGTAAACAAGCAAAAGGAACTGCAAAACAAAGAACAATTTATAATTTGACTGTCCTGAATGTTTTAATTAAACCTGACAATTTTGCCCAGAACAGGGATATCAGGACCCTGTCCTGGAGTCAGGCCTGGAAGTGACAAGTGCCACGTGGCTCAGCCTGAAAAATTTCTGTTCAGCCACCATGTAAACTTACTGCATAAAAAACGAAGACTGAGGGCTTGGTGCAATGTACTTATTTGATAGGCAAACTAGACTTTACCAATGGAAGCTAGCTGTTGGGATATAGAACATTTCTTCTCTAGTAAGGCAGGAGGTGAAACTCTTACAAAAGTTAGAAAGATAGGGTTTCTCCTCTAGGCACAACAATGATCTGGAATAAAATTTCTCAATCATAGGTGGATCACAAGTAAGGTCCTAGGTATATTTTTTAATCTACCATCTGGAAGCCGTACAATTGAGGTATTTTATGGCGGATGAACAGATCACTTCACCACAGCTTCAAATTACAGGGACTTTCACTGTTGTTTGATTATTCACTTAAGCAACCATTTAGAGCATTTGACCTATTTAGAAACATTGGATTTAGTGTTCAAAATGGAACCATCTACTGACTCTGTAATCCCACTGTGAGACTTTAATGATCACTGAATTGCTACTGGATTTCTGTGACGGTCATGGATTGTCCATATCAAACATTATGTTCGAATCTAAGATTTTTTATAAGTGTACCCAGTACCAGAATACCTTGGGCTAAACATCAGTGATTGAGTTTGACTTTGTAGTGACTGAAAGAATGACAAAGCAAGTGGTTCAACTGAGGCTCCTATGTAATTTGAATCTGCATAACACAGTGAGTAACTTAGCAATATGGGACAGCCTCAGAGTAGCACCTCTGCTTCTCCAATTCAACAGGACCAATTTGCAGCGGTTTGGGCATGTAGTTACAATGCCCCCTTGTGACCTCCTATTAGAGTTGTAAAAGGCATTGCTAACCAAGAGATGACCAAGGCATATTAGATAAATTTTATATCTCAGTTATGCTGGAGGTATCTGAGGTCTAAAAGTCTGTAGAAAGTTAGTCAGCCAGCTCAGGGTGTTACTAAAAAAACAGAAAGAACATGATAATTATGAGGATGCATTCTTGTTTTACTTCCATTATTGTCATAATATTACCTTTGTAACTGATATTTTCAACTTCTGGTTCAGGTTGAACTTTCATTTCTTGTATTTAAAAGGAAAGTAAACCTTTTTTATTAGTATTTTTGATTATTTTAAAAAGAGGTTTATTAGAATGATTAGAGTTAAATTACTTTATTAAGATATAAATAAGAAAGGCTGATGCTTCTACTTCACATTTGTTTTTATTTAGATTTTTTTACATGCACACTGCTTCACAGTAGACATACCTTATACAGGTTTATTTTTTTGGGGAATTAGTATAATCATATAGTGCAGTATTATGATTTACCAATAAAAACAGGGAAAAAATATGAAAAAACTGTGACAGTCATGAGACTATTAATATTTAAATTATATTAAATAAAGATTTTTCTAAATTTTAAAATAAACAAAAGTGGTCTAAAAATAAATTCTACATATACAAAATAAAGTGTAATGAAGATCAGAATTTCAAAATAAAAGCTATAAAAATAGTTTTAAAAAAGAGAATCAAATTACACAGAAAAAGAGAACCAGAGGAAATCAAGATAATTCAAACTATCCTAAAACAAAGTCTAAAAATCAAGAGCAAAATGACCAAATGTCAAAACTTAAAACTTTCAAAGAACCGAAAAACCTCATTGTTGGAATATTGTGACACAGGATGTGCTTAAAGATTGGTTTGAGAATGAAGAAGAGAACCAGAAGATGGTCAAAAAGACAAAGACCCAGTCAAAACAAATCACGCGGTCAAAAGTGTGAGATCACAATTTGGATAAAGTAACCAAGGGGCAGTTAGGGACAGAATAAATAATAGAATTTAACTTAACACACTGAACATTCCTATTTTTATTCATGAAAACTTGCTAATATTGTTAAGGATACCTTAAGGTGATAACCCAGAGTAACATGTTACAGGAAACATTAAATTTGTTTTCTGTTTCAACTGAACCACAAGTATAATCAGATATATAATGTATATAAAATATGTAAAAGTCAAAATAACTTTAAAATTTACATAACTGATTCCATGAGGGTTTTATAATATGACACTTCATTGTGATAGTGATTGTTCTGCTTGCTGTTGAATCATTTTTGAACAGAAATAAACACAAAGGGAATATTCACCAGCAATATACATATATATATATATATATATATATATATATATATATATATATATATA
>JANRMT010062841.1:56001342-56030320 GCA_026402145.1 Polypterus bichir lapradei | reverse complement strand
ATATATATATATATATATATATATATATATATATATATATATATATAGTGGCAGATGGCTGGTGGTGGACCATGAGGGGGCGACTGCCCTGGTTACACTGGGGACCACGGGTGCAGAACCTGGAAGCTCAACCCCGCAGGGGCCCGTGGTCACTGCCAGGGGGCGCCCCGGTGCCTCGAGATCCCTGGACCTCAGCAGTTCCGCCACACCAGGAAGTGCTGGGGGGAAGAAGACTGGGGACACCCGGCAGCCGGCACTTCCACCACACAGGGGAGCGTCCGCGGAGGAGTTTTGGGAAGACCCTGGAGCCCATCTGGGCTTGTATAAAAGGGGTCGCCTCCTTTCATTCAAGGGCTGGAGTCGGGCGAGGAGTGGACGAAGTCTTGCTGGAGAACAGTGGAGGCGGCTTGAAGAAGGCAGGCACTGGAAGGAGAGGCCTGGACTTTGGGGTTCGGTGCAGAGGCACTGGGTTGTGCACTAAAGTAAAACTGTAAATAGTGTAAATAAAGATGTGTGCGTTGGGTGACAAAACGTTGTCCGCCTGTCTGTGTCCGGGGCTCGTTCCACTATATATATATATCGATGTGGGACCAGAGGAAAGAAAGGAACCCGGAAGTGCTGTTCTTTGGATTGTCCAGGCAGGCTTATGGCAGCGGCGCTTCGTCTTTTCTATGGGGAAAGAGAGAGAGAGAGGTTGTCTTGGTCCCCTGGCACAACTTGTTGCGGTGCGCATCGGGTCCTTAAACTGCCCTCCATGCGCTCGTGTGTGACTATATACAGTACAGGCCAAAAGTTTGGACACACCTCCTCATTCAATGTGTTTTCTTTATTTTCATGACCATTTACAGCATTCCATCACTCTCCTTCTTGGTCAAATAGCCCTTACACAGCCTGGAGGTGTGTTTGGGGTCATTGTCCTGTTGAAAAATAAATGATCGTCCAACTAACCTGACTTCTGCACAACACAACTGCTGGTCCCAACCCCATTGATAAAGCAAGAAATTCCACTAAATAACCCTGATAAGGCACACCTGTGAAGTGAAAACCATTTCAGGTGGAATACCGGTTGAAGCTCATCGAGAGAATGCCAAGAGTGTGCAAAGCAGTAATCAGAGCAAAGGGTGGCTATTTTGAAGAAACTAGAATATAAAACATGTTTTCAGTTATTTCACCTTTTTTTGTTAAGTACATAACTCCACATGTGTTCATTCATAGTTTTGATGCCTTCAGTCATGAAAATAAAGAAAACACATTGAATGAGGTGTGTCCAAACTTTTGGCCTGTACTGTATATCTATAAACTAGCAAAATACCCGTGCTTCGCAGCGGCGAAGTACTGCCTTAAAATTTTTATTAAGAAGACAATTAAACCTTTTTAAAACTGAGGGAAAATATACCAATAATTATTTGTTAAGGATCTCTTTGTATGCCACGTTGTCAGTTCGGCCCTCCAGTTGTAATATGACCAAGCTGTAGCTGTGCGCTGAGCTTACTCTTGAGCATGCAACATACAGTTGGCCATGTGAACAGTAATCTTGTTTCAAATCTCACAGCTTGGATTGCTGCTGTCATAATCGGTTTGAGTTTCATTGTTTGTTTCAATTACGACAGTATTTGTAGGACTTGTGTTGAAGAGACATTCGGCATCTGTTAAGCGTTGTAAGTATACAACCAGTTTCATTGATAACTTCACATCCAGCTTTTGAGAGTTTAAACATTTCTAAACATCAAAGTGTCCACTACTGAAATCGTCACCTGTGAATCTAAGATGTTTAAGAGGCATTGGCGGTTGTCCAAAGGTGTAAAATATTTGGCCATTTCGGTACATTTAAGCATTTCACTCTTCTAGTGCTCCTATGTAGTATAATTATCTCCTGTACCGTCATCAGTCCACACCTTGAACCTGTCCCAGTCATTCAATACATAAGACACAATGTTCCTCCGGATATCAAGAGTGAGCCTGATAAGGCCGCGCAATATGTAACAAAGAGAATGGAAAAGGCAGGTGCCATCTCCGGGCATGGAAACCACTTGGTAAGTGACAGTTCTTTGATCGATGGTGATTACCTCGATAGACATGTTAATGGGGGTACGGTTGGAATGATAAAGGAAATGGGTACCTGAACAATGTAAAGTAAGTCTAAAATACCTACACAATAACTATATTCGTAATAAATGAACAATGAAACAGCGGAGAAGCCATGGATTAAATAAAAAGGCTATAGTTATCAGCAGGGAGACGTGAATACCGTGGCGAAGCAAGGAAGGGAATGTAGAGACTGGAGCGACAGACGGCCTTATATAGGCAGGCAGCCAACAACGTGGGAGGCGTTGGGATGGGGGACCCAACGCCGCCTCACACAGTGACTGAGCATCAGGCTATGGACGTATATATGTACGTAAGTAGGATTCAGTTAGCGTTGGGAACCCGCGTACCAAATTTCTTGAAGATGGGCCCATAAGTAACAAAGACCGTTGAAAAGTTCAATATGACGGCCGACAGTGGCATCATATCACCGAAATAAGTACCAAATTGAATTCAGCCTTCTACCTAGACGGGAAGTTGGAGAATTAGTGATGTTGGAAAGTTCAATATGGCAGCTGACAGTGGCGTCACACCACCGAAATAAGTACGTACATTGGTTTTGGTTAGCGCAGGGAAGCCGCCTACCAAATTTCGTGAAGATGGGGCCATGAATAAGAAAGTTCAACATGGCGGACGCTGTTGACCGTTATGCGTTGAATTTCGAAATGAAACCTGCTTAACTTTTGTAAGTAAGCTGTAAGGAATGAGCCTGTCAAATTTCAGCCTTCTACCTACACAGGAAGTTGGAGAATTAGTGATGTTGGAAACTTCAATATGGCAGCCGACAGTGGCATCATACCACTGAAATAAGTACGTGCATCAGTTTTGGTTAGCGGAGGGAAGCCACCTACCAAATTTCGTGAAGATGGGGCCATAAATAAGAAAGTTGAACATGGCGAACATTGTCAACCGTTATGACCGTTACGCGTAGAATTTCGAAATGAAACCTGCTTAACTTTTGTAAGTAATCTGTAAGGAATGAGCCTGCCAAATTTCAGCCTTCTACCTACACGGGAAGTTGGAGAATTAGTGAGGTTTGGAAAATTCAATATGGCAGCCGACAGTGGCGTCAAACCACCGAAATAAGTACGTACATCGGTTTTGGTTAACGTAGGGAAGCCACCTACCAAATTTCTTGAAGATGGGGTCAGCCTTCTACCTACACGGGAAGTTGGAAAATTAGTGACGTTGGAAAATTCAATATGGCGGCCGATAGTGGCGTCATACCATCGAAATAAGTACGTACATCGGTTTCGGTTAGCGCAGGGAAGCCATCTACCAAATTTCGTGAAGATGGGGTCAGCCTTCTACCTACACGGGAAGTTGGAAAATTAGTGACGTTGGAAAGTTCAATATGGCGGCCAACAGTGGCGTCATACCATCGAAATAAGTACATACATCGGTTTCGGTTAGCGCAGGGAAGCTGCCTACCAAATTTCGTGAAGATGGTGCCATAAATAAGAAAGTTCAACATGGCGGACGTCGTCGACCGTTATCGACCGTTATGACCGTTACGTGTAGAATTTCGAAATGAAACCTGCTTAACTTTTGTAAGTGAGCTATAAGGAATAAGCCTGCCAAATTTCAGCCTTCTACCTACACGGGAAGTTGGAGAATTAGTGATGAGTGAGTGAGTGAGTGAGTGAGTGAGTGAGTGAGTGAGTGAGTGAGTGAGTCAGTGAGTGAGTGAGTGAGTCAGTCAGTGAGGGCTTTGCCTTTTATTAATATAGATATATATATATATTACTCTTCTTCTTCTTTCAGCTGCTTCCATTTAGAAGTTGCCACAGTGGATCATCTGTCTCCATCTATCCTTTCTTTGGTATCATTTTCTACCACACCAGCTACCTTCATGATCTCCCATACCATATCCATAAACCTCCTCTTTGGCCTTCCTCTTTTCCTCTTGCCTGGTGGCTCCATCCTCAACATTCTTTTCCCGATGTACCCCTCATCTTCTAATATACTAATTTCCAATCCTGTCTACCCTTGTTATTCCTAGTAAAAATCATCCATCCATCCATTCTCCAACCTGCTGAATCCGAACACAGGGTCACGGGGGTCTGCTGGAGCCAATCCCAGCCAACACAGGGCACAAGGCAGGAACCAATCCCAGGCAGGGTGCCAACCCACCGCAGAGTAAAAATCATAGCATCTTCAAATCTACCACTTCCAGCTCTGTCTCCTTTCTTTTTGTCAGTGCTTATGTCTTCAAACCATACAACATAGCCAGTCTTATGTCCAGTTTATAAACTTTCCCTTTCACTCTTGTGGTTACTCTTCTATCACACATCACTTCTGTCACTCTTTTCCACCCAGTCCACCCTGCCTGCACTCTCTTCTTCACCTCTCTGCCACACACTCCATTGCTTTGGACTGTTGAAACCAAATATTTAAATTTGTCAACCATCACCTCCCATTGCTCCTAGCAGTCACACCTTTCCACCACCTTTCCTCTCATTTACACACATGTACTCCATCTTACTACTAGTGACTCTCATTCTGATTCTCTCCTGTGTGCATCTCTACCTCTCCAGGTTCACCTCAACCTGCTGTCTACTCACACTCCACAAAGACTCCTGTCTGATCTTATCTGTCAAACTGTCAATCATCATTGCAAACAGGAAAGGGCTCAGGGCCATCCTTGATGTAATCCAACTCTCACCTTGAAGCAGGCTGTCATTCCAACTGTAAACCTTACCACAGTTACACTGTCCTTGTACATATTATGTACCACTTTCACATACCTTTCTGTTACTGCCAAATTCCTTGTACAGAACCATAACTTCTCTCTTGGCACCTTCTCATACGTTTTCTCCAAGTCCACAAACACGCAGATGCAATTCCTTCTGACCTCAATACTTCTCCATCAACACTCTTAAAGTAAACATTACATCTATAGTACTCTTCCTGGAATGAAACCATATTACTGCCCACAGATTATTATTTATTAATTTATTAATTATCCTCTCAGCCTTGCAACCTTCTCTCTTTCCTATATCTTCATGGGAAATATACCTTCATATATATGTGGGAAATATGATGTCCCTATGGTCGACTTTTTGCATTGAGAAGGACAGTCCTTTAAGTGTCTGCCAGTTTGTGTGCTATCTTGATCCCAGATCTGGTCAGGACGCATGCTGTACTTTCTGACACTCCAAAAGTTGACCACAGATAAAAGAAATGCAGTTTACAGAAATCCATGCAGTTTATGCCCAGCAGTATATGTGAGACAAATTTCTAAAATACTCTCAACACGTATACAGAAACATCACAATCCTGTCAGAAGGAAAGACCCATCGTCTCTGATTTACACATGTACAAGTTTTACAGGGACACTGTGAAAGTAAAATTCAGGGCCAATGCTATGAGTGCCAGAGAGCTGTTTGAATTGTGGCTCTGTAATGAAAACACCATTAACAGACACTTGGACTTGAACCAAGCATATGCAGGCTTAAAAAGAAGAACATCTAAATAACAGATGTTATTTAGAAAAGACTTTATGACCAACACTTTCCAAACCCATCTTACTAATCCACCCCCCTTACAACCTCCTCCTCCATCCCCACCCTTCATCTGATGATGACACCTGGCAAGTTGTCAAAAGCTTAGGAATAAAAAACTACTTTAAGATGCCTGACTCATTTTTTCCTTTTCTGGATCTCTAGCTAAAATATGCAAACTGTGTTACAGACCCTTGCTTCCATTCATATATATATGTGTGTGTGTGTATGTGTATATATATATATATATATATATATATTGTCAGGGATGCCAGGGGCCATGACCCGGCCGGGACGCCATGAGGGACCGGATGTGGGTCTGTGCCCACCCTGGATCACGTGGGAGTCGCCTTCCTGGTTGCTTTGGGGGCCACGGGTACAGGGCATGGAAGCTCCACCCTGTAGGGGCCCGTGGTCACCGCCAGGAGGCGCCCAAATGCCTTGGGGACCTGTTACCCCAGCACTTCCGCCACACCAGGAAGTGCTGGGGGGAAGACTTTGGACGTTACCCAGAGAGCTGCCGGGAGGACAGCCGGCACTTCTGCCACGCTGGGGCGTGGCCAAGGGAGGAATGCCGGGAACACCTGGTGCTCATCCGGGTACTGAATAAAAGGGACCGTCTCCATTCATTCGAGGCTGGAGTCGGGAGGAGGAAGGACGAAGCACAGAGGAGGATTGGAGGCGGCCCGAAGAAAGGCATTGTGAGGCCAGGACTGTGAATTGGGGTTTGTGCACGTGACTGGGTCTGTGTGACCATTTAACTGGGTCTGTGTGACCATTGAACTTACTGTTGTACATAGTGTAAATAAACGTGTTTGTGGGTGACATGAACGTGTCTGCCTGTCTGTGTCCGGGTCAACTTCCACAATATATATATATATATATATATATTCAAGGCATTCATAGTCTGAATCACAATCTGATTGTATGGGTGGTAACCTATCAGGTAACGCTTGTGGTTGGTCAGCAAATCGGCTAACATCTGCCACGGCGCCATCTCAGTTGCGAGAAGCAGATCATATAGAATGGTTGAAATAGTTTTACTGTCAAATAATGCAAAGAGTACACGACACGTGTTTGGCCCTAATTCTGGGCTCATCAGGAACTGTCAAGTAAACGAACCACACGCCGTGGCGCATCGTTAAGGGCTTCGCCTCTAATGCTGACGTCCGAGGTTCGATTCCCGAGAGGGAGTGCAGTGAGTGTGTACACCTGATGAGCCAAGAATTAGGGCGAAACACGTGTCGTGTACTCTTTGCATTATTTGACAGTAAAACTATTTCAACCATATATATATATATATATATATATATATATATATATATATATATAAACACCATTGACTGTGTACACTGTAACAAAGTGCATGTAAACCGAAACATTAAATAAGAAACATTTTGACTTAATCCATCTTAGGGCCATAAGGGCTTGAGGCTGTCCCAGTAGTATTAGGCACAAGGCAGAAACTAACATTATAAAAGGAGCATTAGTACAATGCAAGACCACCTCATGAGCATAATAATCACAAGAGTTCAGTGAACCTAGAGTACTTGTCTTTGGAATGTGATTGAAACACTGGTCTACACAAGCATATCAAAAATGTGTAGACATGCACATCAGTCAAGTACATAGCAATGGAAATATAACTTTTAATATTATCTAAATTTCAAAGTATCCATCTATCCTCTTACCTAGATAAGGCAAAACGAAGGCATACACTGACAGCGTGACCAATAACAAAAATTTTCATAAAAAACAACATGCCATTATTTGCCATAGGTTGTATAGGCAAACAGAAACTTAAATGTTAAGAAAATGGGAGTCACTAATCAGATAAACTTTTATGATGAAGAAAAACAAGAAAGAGAGTAAGACAGTGCTTTAATTATTTACTTGAATTTCTTTATTAAAAGTCTGCTAGACAAGCTTAGTACCATTCAACACATAGGAATCAATACCAGCTCAGCCAAGGGGTGATTCATTATACAGCCTGATGGCCAAGGGTACAAAATATCTTACATTGTGCTCCTTGGAGTAACACAGTTGTCTTAGTCTGTTACTAAATTTGTGTCTTATTTCTCTGTATTCATTGTCCGGCCCACCACTGACATGCCCAATTATGGCAGTGTCATTGAAAAATTTCTGCAGATGATTTTCTCTAACTTCTTTATGAAAGGTACAGGTTGAACAGAAAAGGATCCAATACAGTTTCCTGTGCTGTTGTGTCAGATACACAATACTTCAGCCATGTTAAGTAGTCTCTTATCCAGGATACAATGGTAGCATTGTCCAGAGCTTCTTCCCCCAGCAATCTGGGCTGATAAGTGGTACAGGTAAGAATTGAATATTAGGTAATAATTTATTTAAAATAAAACTTAAAGCTCATGTGAATAAAATAGTGACACCTGACCTTAAGTCTGATGAGGTACATACAATGCATAATGGCTGCAAATCTTGCTCATATATTTTCCCTACCATAAAAATGAAGTAAAGGAATGTAAATGTTGCTCAAGTTCTAAAAACTTGTAGCAGAGCTTCATGCTTTGAAGAAAAATACACGAAGAGATGGCAATCTCATTCTCTGTTATGTTTAAGAGTTTTTTTCTCAGTAGCTTCGATATCATGAAATGTCAGCAACAAAAATGGAATGGAACTGTCCCTGATTTTATCTCTTTTTTATATCTAACAGAGAAGAACATTTCTATGCAAAAGACTTACAAACTTCTAACAGCTGACTATTGCTCATTTTTGTTGACATCATAGCCATTTCAAATCTTTTTCTTGAAGTAATTTGTAATATCATTTTTTCAGGCTCCTGTCTCATGTTTTTTGTGCCAATTGAATTAGTGCAACACAAATACAGAAAGATACTACAGCAAAATACAATTTCTGCCTGCTGATTTACTAGACAAATATAGCTGGCGTCATTACTGGTAGTTTATAAAGAAGACAATTAACCTTTTCCTCATTTTATGGTTTGTAATTTGATCACAAAAAACACAAGCATTATCACAACTGGGTGAGATGTGCACTGATACAATATTCTTGTATAGAAAATGTTTCAATAATAAAATGTTACATATCTTTAAACACCATATATAATTTTAAGTTAGTAAAGATTTATATTTTTTGATCAATATTAATTTTGGTATATTAATTATTTATTAAGTGACTCAAGAACCTATGTAAATGACTGCACCTTTTGGTATCTGTTAAATTGGATATGCTTAATATTAGAATACATTATATTAAATTAATCACAATGATAAATAACTATGCTGTAAGTACCACTATATACATTTTACCATATATTAAAAGAAATGTAATTACATTACATGCTACACCATGCGCGACCTTCGATGAAATGCATTATTGTAGCAGTACTGTCTCTTTCAAATATACTAACCCCCAATTCCTGTCCTTACATTTCTTTCTCCAAATACCCAATCATCACACAATCAGCTCTGTAATAAGCTTAGAACGCCAAGTCTTCAAAACTTTTAAGGAACATTGAAATATCTTCATAGTACGTGTTTAATTATTCCATCCATCTATCCTTCCAGTGTCGCGCCAATACCAGCAAGAATACAGCACGAGGCAGGAACAATCTGTGAACGGAGCACCAGTGCCTCGCTAATGCTGCAGCACCGTGTCCTCACATGTTTAATTTTTAATAATATAGATTATTTAAATGAAGTTAAATTTTTATCTGTATAATATAATAAACATATTTTTCTGCATTTCATCTTAAAAATGATATCATCATCATATGTAAATAAGCTCTTTATAAAGTGGTGCAGGTTTTGTAATATTATAACTGTATCGCAAGTTTACAGTGAGGCAATTGTACTTATAAGTACAAAGCATTCTACAAGGAGCATTTGATGGACTGATTGAGTGCATTTATATTTTATGCGGTTTTTCTGTGGTGGCGGCCTGCGCCACCACCAACTTACTCAAAGCACCATGATGTCCCAGCATTGATGGACTAAAAGCCAGAAGTCCACGTGATCATCATCAAGTTCTTCCGTGAAAACCATAAATACAAAGAGGACTGTTTCATTTATGTTAGGTAGATTGCCCAGAGGGGACTGGGCGGTCTCATGGCCTGGAATCCCTGCAGATTTTATTTTTTTTCTCCGGCCGTCTGGAGTTTTTTTTTTGTTTTTTCTGTCCCCCCTGGCCATTGGACCTTACACTTATTCTATGTTAATTAATGTTGACTTATTTTATTTTCTTAATGTGTCTCTTATTTTTCTATTCTTCATTATGTAAAGCACTTTGAGCTACATTTTTTTGTATGAAAATGTGCTATATAAATAAATGTTGTTGTTGTTGTTGTTATAGTTCTTGGGATGAAACTGTTTCTGAACTGCGAGGTCTGTACAGGAAAGGCTCTGAAGCGTGAGAGTAGTTCAATAGACATCATGGCTGAGGCAGCGTGCGCTTGATGCTGTATACCAATCATTCTCTTTCCAGTCAGCTGCTGTACAGCTGTGATTCCCCATTCAGATACAGTGGTATAAATACTCCGAGTGGTGTAGTGAGAGTAGAATAGAAAAAGATGATCCACTATGGCAACCCCTAACGGGAGCAGCTGAAAGAAGAAGAAGAAGAAGAATAAGGTTCAGTGACAGTAACAATACTAAAGCAGCTACGTTATTTAGAATAGTTTGACCATTCTGTGGACCATTATATTGTTACAGGTTAATTACAATCAGATGCATTAAACTAATAAACAGCATTTGGTTAATTTCAGTGTATTTATAAAGCCGCGTCAGGGATGTGGATCTAAAAAAGAAAGTGTAACCACACAGGAACAGTGGCACTGCTTTGATGCTGGGTGCCGCCAGTTTGCAAAACCAAGCTGAGAACTTGAGTACACCAGGGTTGGAACTACCGTGAAAATTTGAATGTGGAAATGTTCTTACGCAACATTTTTGTGCTTACGCACCGTTTATACATAAGGCCCCAGGTTTTCTGCTTAGCCATTATTTCCTATTAGTCACATTAGTGAGCCTGTCACTTAAATAGCTTTTCAGCATTCAGAGTGATTTGCTTTTTACTCCTCCACTCATTAATTGTCATAATTACCATACAATTAAGGTATCAAACAACAAATAACAGATATACAGATTTGTATACCAATATTCTGAATTTTGTATAGCATGTAGATTTCAAGCTACTGCCTTTTCTAAATCACAGAAGAAGAGTTACAAAAGATCACCTAGCTCAACAATGAGATCAATTACAGTTAAAACAACTTATTGATTGTAAAAGTGGTTGAAACAAATCTGGTACAGCCAGTGCTGTGATTGGACACCATTATAACAAGGTACTCAATTCTGGCATGTACAGGTAATTTAAGGGTTTGCTTTTTTTGTGTTCTGAAGTGCAATCTTTCATCTCAATTATTTTTAATTTGAAGAAAGATCTTGTTAATGAGGTGTTTCATGTAATTAACTGACTGCATCCTATGTCAGAAATTCTTTTGAATTCATGATTTATTTTCTAAATAGTCTGAAATGTTTTGTAAGCCACAGCTGATTAATAGCAATATCTCATTTCTCTTTTTATTAAATTTTATTAAAATGATTATGCTATGGGAAAGACTCATAAGAGCTACTTTGTTGCTGTTAGCTATATATTTGAAACTTGTCAATCTATTGACCATTAGGGAAAATAAGAATATAAAATAGTTACAAAAGCATGTTCAAACATGAAGCAAGAATGATACAAACTCAATATACTTTTTGAAAATAAGGCTGTAATAATAAAAACAACAATAATAATAAACACAAGCATCCTTCTGAATTTCACAGAGCTCATGCTACTGGTGATTTTTGAAACCATAGAATGAATAAATCAAAAGACCTGCAGCCTTTGCAGTGCTCTTCCTATTCCTGTTCTCACTGACTTCTCTGCTACATTACACTTCTTGCTGCACTCAAACTCTGCATCTTAAAATAAAGAATTGATCGAGGGTTTTGGGGGGTTCTGTTCTAGACTTAAATAATATTTATAGTTCTCATCTCTTTGTTTTTTTGAATGGAATGAATTGTAATTTGAAAGCAAAAATGAAATTTCCTAAATTAATGGTTGAAATAATCACAACTAAATCATTTTACTATAGCCCCTTGTGCAATAGGTATATTATATATAAAACTACATGAGGAATTAAGGTAACATCATAGAAATGTATTTGTGTTAAGTGTGTGGTTTGAAGCGATGCCAGTATAGTACATGGTCATTTTTAATAACAGCTAAGCACGCAACACTGCAGAGTGACTTCGCAGTAAACTGGACCACAAAATTAGTGGAATGTAGCAATGTGCTGCTGTTGAATTACAGCCATGTCCTGAATTTTTATATGTTAGTACTGCAAATCAGTAGCCAGTAACTCTTAAGTATACTGATTATTTGCATATTAAGTTAATTCTTTGTGCTTTGAAAAAATTCCTAAGATGTAGAAAAAAATGAAATCATTAATATATGGTAGGCTAACTATCAGGATAGTAAAAGGTTAAGAAAAACCTGAATTTAAGCCTGCATTATTGTATGCAACAAAAGTTCTTTTAGAATGATGACATATTAGTATTTCTCAAATCTGTTACCATGGTTATTTACTGTGTGGAGCCTGTTACGGATGTAAATAAATAAATAAAAGTTTCTTTCTGGAACCTTCATATGGATGCGGGTCTTTTGGGAACCAAGAATTGTTCCCCAATGGCATCTCTCTGAACAACTTCTCTGGCACCTTTATTTTCAAGAGTGAATTTTCTGTAAATGTTCTAAAACAATTTTAGGATAAAGAGGTGGTGAAATAAACTAGTCTGTAACCTAACAGTTAAATGATGTGCAGTTCAACCACCAATCAGTTGGCAGTTATACATATGTATGTACCAACCATCACTGATAATTGTACCAATGTTTCATAGAATTATTTTATGTTGCCTATGATGTAAAAGGAAAGGTTGCTTCTGTAATGCAGGGTGAACTGATTTTTCATTTTTTCTTGTCGTTTAACGCTATTAAGTGCAGTGCTTGGAGTGTTCGACATACTATCTTGAATAGATTTTATAGAGTTTTAGCTATATAAATAAAGTAACGTTAAATCTACGGCATAATTGTAACAGCTTTGTTAGGTGTTATGTGCAATCGCTGTTTTGTACCTAAAAAATAATTTAGTAAATTGTTCATTTATTAAACACAAAAAGTAGGAGCATTGGTAACTAACGCTTATTACAAAGAAACCATAAGGCAGTGTATGTAAATGATCCCAAATGTACAGTGGGGTTTGCTAACTAATATTATTGTAATGTCCCAGCGGGGCGGCCTTAGACATGTGCAAACTGTGCATCTGCACAGGGCCGCCATGCCAATATATATTGAATATAAAACAGAAAGAGAAAATAATGACACAGCTGATAAAGCAAAGCTAGTGCTAGTGGGCGAGTCATCTTACAAGTTAATGTTTCACCTACATGTAAAAAATAAATCTTGCATGTGTGAAAAATAAGAATAAAAAATAGCTAACTATACACAAAATAATCATTACCTTAATTAGTAAAAATGAGTTTTACCCATTTTCTTGATTATTTTATTCTAATTCAATAAAAAAATTAAGAATAATGTTAACTTATTATTTTTCTTAAAATGTAAACATTTTTTCTAACTTATTCTAAGTAAAAAAACTATACTGTGAATTGAACACATTTAAGTTAAGTTAAATTTAATGACAGGGCACTTCCTCTCACATCGAAATGTAATGACACCTCACTTTTTCTCACATCGATTTCTTGGTCTTTACAACAATGCATCCAGCTGTAATGCTTATCCATAATAAGAGCTATTTTACTACGAATGTGTAAGTATAAAGCATATTAATTCCTTAATAAATAACTAGTACTTCATTTCATATAGTTACAGACGTAAGCATTTGTTGTTTTCATGAAACCTTTCCCTTCATGTGGGAAACATGGCGGGCAAGGTAGCGTCTTTCTAACAACATACCACATTGGTTTGCTTTAAAAAGCAAGTACATTTCTCGGATAGTTACGTATGGTCATATGTTTTTTTTTTTATCGTTTAAAACTTTTATTTTAGACAGAAAAAGAAAATGACACTTTGAGATAAGTTTGAGAACGATATGGCGTTTGTCCTAAACTATGACCTGTAAACAACATATAAAGACGTTGGCCTAACCGTCACGGTATTATTTGACCTCTTATTTAATTAGTGTTCTACATAGGTCATGTATTTTCTGGTTAATTTTTACCACTGTGATTTATTTAGCGATGTTTGATTTCCTATGTCCTATTTTATTTCAGGATTTTCGCTATCACATACTGAAAATAGTGAAAAGGCGGCCATTCATTTAAGAGGATATGTTTGAAGAGCGGTGCCTGCTGCAGGATTTCACTCTCACTCCTGTTTCTTTCCCGTTTACCACTCATTCTTGGGACATTATTTGATTGAGATATATTATTTGATTGAAAATATAACTCCGTTGTTGTGACTATATGTGTATGTTCAAATAAATAAAGGTATATGGATTTTTAGCATGTATTTGTTATACAGTTATTACTGTCCAGCATTGCATACTCACTTTTTTTGAGTACTGTAATTAAAATGAAAATCGGAATAAAATGAACCCATTTTTGCCACTACTTATATTTGAACAAACTCATTTATTTTAGGTAAATTTGAGTTAATTAATAAATTAAGTTTACTCAATAGTGCAGTATATTAAATCTACTCAAAAATATTGCTTGTAATTTATTGCCTTATTTTTTTTAAGTAATGTTAACACATTATTTTTTACAGTGTAGTTTTAATAAAGTATTAGTGTTAGCGCAATAGTTATAGTGAATATCTGGTCGGATAGGGGACACAAGACATTCACATACCCATTCTGAGCAAAATTAAGAGATTTTAAATACATGAATCTGGTTATTCGAAACGAATAAGAAAGGCGGTTCTGGAGGCTTTCATTGCGTCACAGGAAGGAGCAATCCTGAACTTTACCATAAGTTAAACGCTTGTGTCATGAGCACGAAGTGGCTATGCAGTGTCCGCAACGGACGTGGCCATCCGCCGTGCATAAGATACCATATTGACATTGGCGGGCAAAGGGGCCACTGATTCTTTCTCTGCCCAGGGCTGCCACGAGCCTAGAGCAGCCCCTGGTCCCAGCCAGGTTGAAAGCCTTCTGGAGTGACTGTTGGGTCTGATTGAGGGAGGGCAGAGGACTGACAGCGGGGATATGATTGATGCGAAAGGGGAGGAGGAGGGGTGGGGGGGGAAGCGGTACCCAGGACGGAGGGGACTGGAGGAGGGATGGGGCTGGAGGGAGAAGGTGTGAGAAGGAAGGTGTTGTGGGGGTTTTCTTCTTCTGTTTTGCTTTTCTTTAACGGCGTTCTCTCAAGACCACAACTATGAGAGAAGTGTATATAGTTCAGTCAACGATGTTCATATTTTTTTGCTGTTACAACCCTGTGGTTTTTTCCTTCTTTACTGTTCAAGTAAACTGTTCTGTGATCCTTACTTCATCCGTCTGGATTTTTTTTCTTCTTCTTTTCGAACCTGACGCGGCTGTCGCTACATTATTGTTATTCTATGCTAGCTCTGCAGCTAACTCTGTTAATTGATTTACGGAGTAATGTACAGTGCTGGCACAGTGAATAGCTCGGGACTTAAGAACTGCAGGTTCTCAAGTTCAGTCCTGGGGGCCCACTTTGCCGCAGGTTTTCTCTTCAGTACATCTTGTACCTGCAATCCTACCTTACGTAAGCAGACTGTCATTTCCCAGTTTGTATGATCTCGTAACAATCCAGATAATTCTCATCATCTGAAACAAATTCTCCTGGTGACATGGATGGAAGTGTTTTGTTTTTTTAAATATCATTTTGTAAGGTTTTTTTTTATAGTAATCATCATCCTGGTTTTCATTGTGTAGTACTTGTTATGTAAAACTTGGTGTCCTAATAAGCACACCAACAGGTATGTCATGGAAATGGATGGAGCTATTTACCTTTCAAAAACTCCACTTGTCATCCATTGTCCATATTAAGCTTTAGGGGAATGAGAAAATTATATTAGCAAATAAAGCCTTGCCAAAATACAAGCATTTTTAAGCTTACCAGAAATGTAAATCTCACATTACTGTGAATTTTCTAAATTCAGAATAAGAGAGGAAAAAGAAACAATTATACAAAGAGATCACTTAGAGTGAAAATGACCTACTTATTATGAAGCTGGTTAGTAAACACTTACAGACACCTTAGACACAGAGGCTCCCAAGACTGAATATGAGATCCCCTGCTCTGGGAGACTGATCTTGAATAAAACTGAAGCCACAGTAGGTGTGAAGGGTGCACATTCTCCTAGCGTTTGTGTGAGCGTATGTGTGTATCTCTTAAAGGCGTGAATTACTTATTTGGTCTGATGGCTGTATGCACAACATATGTTAGAATGGGGTTCTCTTTAGAGTTGGTTCCTCTTTTGCATTTCGCATTGTTAAGGTATGCTGTTGTTCCCAATGCTCCAGAATATTGGGAAATCAATTTCATTTTTATAGATCTATTTTTTTAAAAACACAAGGTGTTTCTTTCATAATTTAATGAAAACCACTGGTATGCTTTATATGTTCATGTCTATGATAGAGGACTTCTCACACCCCAAATTCAGAAGACATATTCCACAAGTAACTCTTTGGTTCAGAAAACAGTTATTTTCCAAAATTACCTTAAAACACAGGTTGTTCTGTTCAAGAACTAACACCCCACTCTCTATCTTTTTCTTCTCCTCTCACAAGGGGTAGTCTTGTCGTTGGTAACCTTCCACGTATGAACACACTCAGCTAAGGTATGAAACCTAGAAGAAGACAAACGCCTCCCAAAGAGTGATTCTGCATCCCCAAATCTCCCCCCAGGAGGTCCCTGACAGGGCTGTCTGCCTAAACTACAATTTCTAGGCAACACCACAGCAGCCAGTGAAAGGTGCTGCCCACCTGTGGTTTGGGGAAACTAACTTAAAAAATTATTCACATTAATAGTTACATAGAATAATAAATGTTGTTATAGTAATATAAAACATGCATAATACATATATAGTATTTAAAATACAATTCAGGAAATTCCAAGGTTGTAAAGGGGATGCTGACCAGTTCATTGAATATATAGAATTTCAGGCTTGGAGTATTTGTGTTCCTTAAATGCCGTCATGATTCATAGCAGTCATTTAAAAGGTCCTTCAAAAACCATATATAGTGTTAAATACTTGCAAAATAGAGAATAGGAAAAAATTACAATGAGCCACTGAATTGTGGCAAAGAAAGACAAATATGGTCCTCAAGATTATTACAACTGAGTAAATATCCCCTTTGTTCAAGACAGGAAAATGAAAAAAATGAAGTAAGAACTCGGAACAATTTACATGTGGTTTCTACCTTCCATTATAATAACAGAGAAAAGTATTCCTTAAGGAGCTACTGTGTTTTAAGGACCCAGAGCACACCATGACTATTATAAATCGCTCTTGTATTCCAGTCACAAAGCATGTTCTCTGCCACTTTATTCATAAAGAAGAGCCTCTTGTTGCTGCCTTCATGGACACTGCTGCCTTAACACAAAGTAGAAGATGTGTCATGCCTCTCACCATTTTTAAACAGTCTACTCTATAGTTTGCCACAAAACTTTTCAGCTGTAGAACTTTGCATACCATCAAGCCTAATTTAGACCACTCTTTTATGTTCTACACCAACTTGTCTTATAATGCTGACTGTCTTATGTTATCAGAAGTGCAATGCATCTTGCCTGTCGAGATATTACACTATATATTTATCTAATGTCTGTATCAATCCAATATTGAAATAAATATGGGAAATCAGATAAAGAGCACACTTACTGCAGTTTTACTAAAACAAAGTTAAAACTATGAACTTGAAGAAAACAAACAAGGACATTCAGCATTTAAGAGATCCTCTGTGAAGTGGAGTGTAGTTTGTCCTGAGATTTGGAAGACCACCTGTAAAGGGCTTGTGTGGCAGACAGTAAGAGCAAACATCACAAGTATGCAAAAACAATATAATTAAATATAATATGATTAATGGTAATCAGACAGTTAATTAAAAATAATATGATTAATGGTAATCAGACAGTTGTATTGAATCTGAGCATTTGTAAGTCACAGTCTGTATTGTTTAACCCCCCCTCCCCCCAACCACAACAACCAAATTTTGCCATACTAAACAACTATCTGGTTTGCTTAAATGTTACAACACTCTTGGGTCTACTACATTATCAATTTCCAAAGTGCATGACGTTGCCTTAGCTTTCTAACTCTTTTTCATGTTAGCCATTGATAAAATCATCCTGAAAATTACCAACATTGAAGGTGTACACATGTATGGAGAAGATGGGAAGAGACTGGATTACATTTACTTGCATGCTTATATGGCAATTTCCATTCATTTGGATGTTGAAACTGGAAAGCTAATTTTTCATACAACAGTATCTTTAAAGATGTTCATCACTGTTTTATGAATCATCAGATTTAACAACTGAGATCTGAGACCTGCATGATGTGTCACAGACAAACTGGCAGCAATCATAGATATTTGGGACAAATGGGTGGAGCAGCTGCCTGGCCTATACCATCTCAGGCACACTGAGTGAGTCAGTCATTCCATTCAGAGGTAAAGTATCATTTTCCTATCTGGAAGTCAGTCAGTCAGTCATTATCCAACCCACTATATCCTAACACAATCTCAAGGGGGTCTTCTGGAGCCACTCCCAGCCAGTGCAGGATTTACGTATAAGCTACACAAGCTATAGCTTAGGGCCCCCGCCTTCTTGGGGGCCCCCAAAACAAATTGTCCAAGTGAGCAATTGTCATATATACTTAAATATACTACAGCATATCTGGACTTATAAAGGGCCCCATGTCTCAAATAGCTTAGGGCCTTATCAAGTCTAAATCCGGCCCTGCTTCCAGCCAGCACAGGGCGTAAGGCAGGGTGACAGCCCACCACAGATGTCTGGAAGTTTTATTCCTTATTGCTATGATATATAATCACAATGTTATTTTTAATAACTAGCAGAAAACCATCTCTTACATATAACACACTATTCATCGAATTATTAAAAAATGAAAGGCTTATTTTAATGCAGACTAGATTGTGTGTATAAAAGAGACTTTATAATACATAGAAAATAGAGATATACAGTATGTGGAATTTGAAACCAACAAGAGGGTTAAAAAACTAAACCGGGGGTGGCAAACTCCGATCCTCAGTGGCTACAGGTTTTCATCCTCAATTCTTCATTCATTGCTAATAAGTAACTTTGACCCTTTAAACCAGGGGTGCCCAATACGTCGATCACGATTGACCAGTAGATCGGAAAGATAGTGCAGGTAGATCGCATTGCATTCAAAAAAAAGTTTTTTAAATGTTAGACTGTATATCCTCCCAATGGCATTTGCCACTTGATTGACATACAGTGCAGACAGTCTGAGATCTCTTTTCTTCTAACACACTGGTCATCCCGCACCCACAATCAGATGCAGGAGCTACTGCAAAACTCTGGCTGTGATCTAGTTAGCCTTCCAATTTATATCGACTAAAGAAGGGGGAGGGTATGGGCTGGACGTGGAATTTGAAGAGGATTTTTTTTCTCACAATGTCACAATCGAAGTGCGTTTGTCTGATCTGTCAATCTATCATTGCTATTCCAAAGAAGGAAAATGTGGAAAGGCACTTTCGAACTGTTCATAAAAACTACGAAACTGACTTCCTTCCAAAAAGCGATCTGAGAAAGAGAAAGGGGAGGGAACTAAAATTGCAGTTAATCGGACAGCTGTCATGTTTCACTCGGCTGAATTCAAAAGAAAAGGCAGACACACTGAAGTATTGTTCCGGGTGAGTCACTCGATCATTAACCATAAGAAGTCTTTCCAAGATGGAGAGATGATAAAAGAGGCCTTCTTTGAAACAGATGGCTAGGGAGAAATTCCTGCTGAAATTTCAAGACCCCTGGCCGGAGAAAAAGGAGTTTTTCCTTGTCATTAAACATGCAGAATACAAGCAACTTAATAACGATCAATGGCCGCTAGACTTGCCATTTTTTTTTCGATCTGACCAACATGTTGAATGAGCTTAATTTACAGCTGCAAGGAAAAGAGAACTCTATGGTCAATATGATTAGCTCAGTTAATGCTTTCAAACGAAAAATGCAACATCTGTCCTCAAAGCTGCAGAGCCTTGATTTGGGGAACATCCAAAACCTCACGTCAGAGCTGGAGATGCAATGGAAGGCGTGACCACAACTTGACAGCATACGCCACACAGAGCAGATTGATAGACGGTTTCAAAACTCAGCTTTACTTGAGCCAATTGCTACATTTAAGTGCTATCCATTTAGGGAAGATGTTGAGGGTGATTCACCACCATCAAAAATTGCAATACTGTTTCACTTAAAACTCCTCTACAGTGGAGAATGAGATTTTGACATTACAGGATGACATTCAGCTGAAGTCTGGGGCTCATGGACAGTTTTCGAACTTACTCACAGAGAAAAAGTACCCAAACATGAGGAAATGTGCTACCTCCTTGACTACATTATTGGGCTCTACTTATTTATGCGAGTTAGCCTTTTCCCACATGAAGTTTATTAAATCCAAATACTGTAGTGACCATAAATGTACTGAATTGTTATTGTGCCTTAAGGGTTATTTAGTTATGCAAGGTACAACAACATATATTTTATGTCATTTCGACCTGGTCATTTTAAAAGTAGCTCGCAAGCCAAAAAAGTGTGGGCACCCCTGCTTTAAACAGACCCTTTATAGACCCTTATAGTGCTAACTGTAATAGCGAGAATAATGTAAATAGTAAGGAGAAAAAATTTAATAATAAGGTAAGAGCTGCTGTTGACATAGTTGCACCTGAAAAGACAGTTAAAAAATCTTATAGCATTGTTATACCATGGAAGACCCAAAGAGTGTCTGATTTAAAGAGAACATGCCGGTGAGCTGAGCGTAAAAGGAGGAAAACTAAGTTAACTATCCATTATGAAATATTGAAGATTAAAATAACAGAATACAATAACACAGTCCATCTTGAGAAGCGCTGCTATTTCTCTAAGATTATAAATAACAATACTAGTAATCCCAGAATCTTTTTCTCTACGATTGATCGTCTGCTAAACCCAGGTAACACAAAGGAATGCCTCCAAAATAATTCCAGTGAAACCTGTGAGGGTATTGCTGTATTCTTCAATCAAAAAATTAATGATATTAGAAATAATATAGTACAGTATATCTCCCCAACACTGCGGATCCTCCTAAGCCCCAGTACTCCGTTATAAACAAATTAAATTCTTTCACTAGGATAGATTTACCTGATTTACATAAAATGATTTCTCAACTGAGACCCTCCACTTGCGTCCTTGACCCAATACCAACAAGTTTTTTCAAAGAAGTATCAGGCATGCTAATTGATAATATTCTTGACATTGTAAACTTGTCATTAAATATGGGGGTCTTCCCAGACTGTCTGTCTGTCTGCTGTAGTTAAACCCTTACTCAAGAAAAATAATCTTGACCCCTCTGCTTTTGAAAATTTTAGACCCATTTCTAACCTGCTTTTCTTAAGTAAAATTTTAGAGAAGGCAATTATTATGCAGTTAAATAACCACCTCAATAAACATGCTATTCCTCATAAGTTTCAGTCAGGTTTTAGAACAAATCACAGCACAGAAACTGCACTTGTTAAAGTAGTAAATGACTTGCGGGTAAATGCAGACAGAGGCCATTTATCTGTTCTCATCCTCTTAGATCTGAGTGCCGCATTTGACACCATTGATCACAACATTCTTAGAAATCACCTTAGTCAATGGGTGGGCCTCTCTGGCAGTGTCTTAAATTGGTTTGAATCCTACCTGGCAGGTAGAAAATTCTTTGTTAGTTGTGGTAATTATGCTTCAAAGAACATTATATTCTATATGGTGTTCCACAAGACTCTATCCTGGGTCTCAATCTACATGCTTCCGTTAGGTCAGATTATCTCAGGGCACAACATGAGTTACCACAGCTATGCTGATGACACACAGCTGTATTTATCAATTGCACCCAATGACTCAGACGCTGTTAATTCACTAACACAATATCTTACTTGTGTTTGTAATTGGATGAATAGTAATTTTCTCAAGCTAAATAAAGAGAAAACAGAAATGTTAGTGGTTGGCAATAATGGAGACCATAAGATTATTAGAAATAAATTTGGTGCATTAGGATTAAAAGTCAAGATGGAGGTAAAGAACTTAGGGGTAAACTGTTGATTGTAACCTGAATTTTAAATCACATATTAGTCAGACCATTAGGAAAGCATTTTTTCACTTAAGAAACATAGCAAAAGTTAGACCTCTTATATCATTGAAAGATGCTGAGGAATTAGTTCACACCTTTGTTTTCAATCGTCTAGATCACTGTAACGCACTTTTCTCCGGACTACCCAAAAAAGACATAAATCATTTGCAACTAGTGCAGAATGCAGCTGCTAGAATCCTAACTAGGAAAAGAAAATCCGAGCACATTTCTCCAGTTTTTATGTCACTAAACTGGTTACCTGTGTCATTCAGAATTGACTTTAAAATACTGCTTATGGTTTAAAAAGCCTTAAATAATCTCGCTCCATCTTATATATCGGAATGTCTGACACCTTATATTCCAAATCGTAACCTTAGATCCTCAAATTAGTGTCTGCATAGAATTTCAAGAGCAAAACTTAGAAGAAGTGGTGAGGCAGTCTTCTGCTCTTATGCACCTAAAATCTGGAATAACCTGCCAATAGGAATTTGCCAGGCTAATACAGTGGAGCACTTTAAAAAACTGCTGAAAACACATTACTTTAACATGGCTTTCTGATAACTTCACCTTCATTTAATCTTGATACTCTGTATATTCAATTCATTATAATACAGTAACTATTCATGGTGGCTCTAAAATCCGTACTAACCCCTACTCTCTCTTCTGTTTCTTTTCCCGGTTTTCTGTGGTGGCGATCTGTGCCATCACCACCTAATCAAAGCACCATGATGTTCCTACATTGATGGACTAAAAGTCAGAAGTCTGCATGACCATCATCATCTAGTCCTACCAAGAGAACCCTAAATACAAAGAGGACTGTTTCATGTATGTTAGGTAGAATGCCCAGAGGGGGCTGGGCGGTCTTGTAGCCTGGAACCCCTGCCGATTTTATTTTTTCTCTCCAGCCATCTGTCCTCCCTGGCCATCGGACCTTACTCTTATTCTATGTTAATTAGTGTTGTCTTATTCTAATTCTTAATTTGTCTTTTTTTTCTCTTTTCTTTATCATGTAAAGCACTTTGAGCTACATTATTTGTATGAAATTGTGCTATATAAATAAATGTTGTTGTTCTTGTTGTTGTTGAATCAGGGCTGAACGTCTGTCCTGGATGGCCACAGTGGCTTCAGGTTTTTGTTCCATCTCAATTGCTTCATGAGAAATCTTTCATTGCTGATAAAGCACTTACTGCTCAAGTGATACTTTTCTGCTAAATTTTAATTGTCTCACTTGCTAAGATTTTGAAACCTTAATTGCTTATTTTAGTCTTAAACAGCTGTTTTCATTGTTTTAACTTCTCCTTATTAGCAATAAGATGCAAATGACAAAGGAACCAGAAGTTCTACATCTAGCTCGTCTCCTTTTCCACCCATATGTATTTATCATTCACTGTTTGGTTTAATTAAGTACTCAGAAGGAAACTGAAGAGAAAGTGGAGAGCTGAAAATTAGTTCTTACTGATTCAAATCACTTGGATGATGCACGTATCATTAAAAAGGAAAAAAATCTATGGGTTAAGAATGAACTGACATGAGAGAGTTAAAACACTAACAAGGCATGAAATTAAATAAGGTCTGTTGTTGGTAGGTGGAGTGGTAACTCAGGCTTGAGATCTATGTCAGCAATCGGCAGTTTGTTGGGTTGAATCCTGTAAATGCTAAAAGTGATTCCATTCTGTTGGGGCCTTGAGCAAGGCCATTAACATGCAATTGCTCCATTTTGGGTATGACATTAACCTGTATTTAGACCTGCAAACAGGTTATCCAACTTGTAGGTAAAACCTAATGGTTGCTTACAGGATTGTCACTCCAGCCACCTCACTCTGTTCAATTTTGTTCAAACTGGTGTGGTGCCGAGGTGTTACCCACTGCAGGCAGGTCCTAAATTGGGATTTTGAGGTGGCTTGTGGTGTGGTGCGCTGTATCAGTTTATGCTCCAACCTTTCTCTTTCTCTCTGGTGAGGATTGGCTTCTAATTAAGCAACTGGGTTGGAACAAAAATCTGCATCCACTGTGGCTCTCCGGGGTCAGAGTTGCCCACCCCGATCTAGACAATTAAAAACAAAACCATGGATTAAACAAAAAAAGGTTAACAGTTTCTAATGCTGGTATTTTGGAAAGAGATTTAATAAGAAGCATGGCAGTGGTCAGACACACTCCTAATTGTAATTCGCATATTTGCTTTTCTCACCACTACCTAACAGTCCTCAAAATTATAAATAATGATCTAAGTTCTCGGGTATATTGGCATATGACACAATTACACTGAAGAAGGAAAATGATAGGAAGATGTTTGCTGGTCATTAATGCCAGGGAAATATTTTATATTGATCAGACTTTTTCTATATGGTTACTGCATGGGGAGGATAAAGCAAAAGTTTTGATCTGCTCATCAGTTAGAACTGGCTTACTGTACATTTAATATGTAACAAGATATAGAGAGGAGCTCTCAATCATACAGAAAAACAGATAAGTAATGTTTTCTTTTGTAGGCAACTGGCAGAAGAATCGTTTCAGGAATACTTGCATCTTATTGGTGCCAGTTAAGCACAAGGATTTACAGACCTTCCTTGATTTAGATGTAGTGCTGTGGGATTAATTTTTAAAACATGTGTGACATGCTTTGCTGTGGAGGGAATTGAAATGTCTGCTGAGACATAACCTTGATCTGATCTGTGTACTTTTGTGATATTCAGGTGGTCTGAGAATGGGTTGTATGTATGAATATCAGCAAGCTTAGGAAAATGCTCTTAGGAAAATTGTATTGTATTTAAAGGCAGAAGGTACACTTCACGGTTAATATGAGGCAGTTGTGAATCTCTCACAGTAGCTATTATCACCTTTCTTGTTGAAAAATAAACTGCAAGGTAAACCCATTTTTCCTGATATTGTAATTGAGCATACCATATTGTGAGATGTTGCCATGCTGAAATGAGAGGAAATCTGGGGCAGAATATGAAAATACATTCTGGGAAACATTACATTGCTAGTAATACACCATTGACCTCTAGCTTTCAAAGCCAGGCATTAGGAGGGTTCTATGGCATGCGAGACATCAAGTTATCACACCATTCATTTACATATTGAAGCTTGGACTTCATATTTTTTTCTCTTCAGTCCTAATGGGTAATGTCCCACATTTCTTGAGACCTAACAATGGAGAAGATTCTGATATTTAAAATGATTATAATACCTTTGTTGTTCTATGTAGCAATAGTAAAGCTACCATCAAGAAAGATATTTAGTTAAACAGCAGGAAACAGATTGTTCTAATTATGTTCAAAAGGTAAGTTGAGAAATGGTGAATTTGTATAAAATGTTAGCATTGAAGTTTACTACAGTGGTAGCAGATAAGGGAGTAGGTGCGAGTTAGAGAACGACACATCTGTACAAATCAACTAATGGTGGATAATCAGCCTTTTAATGAGCCAGGCGCTATAAAGCTGGTAAAGTGTACACATGTACAGATATGCAGCAAAAGGTACAGGAAAAATTGAAAAATGTAATGCAGTTTGTAGAGGAAGAGACATTGGTATACAGATGACACATGATTATAGCACCAAAATGGATATCAGACAAGTAACAATGTTAAAAGTATAAATACATACTGTAAGCTGAGTGTACATTAAGTGCTTTCTTTCCACAAAACCAGAACAGGTGAAAACTAAAAAAAAAGTTTTAATACAACGGCATGACAATACATACAGTACATTATCTGACAGTGGTGTGGCTGGTGTAGAACGGAGAAGAATTAAAAATACACGGCATGAGAAATTTGGGGATCAAGCAGTAACATCAAGTATTAATGCATGGATGAAAAAGTTAGTGAAGGAAAGACCATGAAAAGTAACCAGCACAGAGATACAGTATCTCAGTGGGCAAGTAATCCAATATATCAACAAAAGGAATTAACAACAATAAAGCAGGGATACTACAGAGTTTTAGTAGAAAAGCAAAGGAATATTTAATAGAAAACAATAGGGTATCGAAAATGTGAAAGGAAGTCAAGAAGTTAACATGAGAGAGAAGATAGTAATGGACATGCTTATGGTAATGAGTTAGTGATATAAATAAGCATTTAAACATTTTACGAAATATTGTTCTTACCAGAGAACCTAAAAACAGACTGGAGAATAGTGCCACGTTTAATATGGTAACCTCATTACTGAAAAAAAATTAAATTAAAGTGGAAGCTAACTAGTGCAGGGGTCCTCAATCCCAGTCCTGGAGAGCCGCAGTGGCTGCAGGTTTTTGTTCTGACCTGGTTGCTTAATTAGAAAGCAATTCTTGCCAATAAAGCACTAACAAGCTATGAAATTAAATTAACTCTGCTATGTCAGGTCATTCTCATATCCTAGATTTTCTTTCCCTTTCTATCATGCAAATGATTTGAAGGCTAAAATGGACGAGTAATTCTCAGTCCTTCACTTTTTTCTCTTCATTTTTCTTCCAAGTATTTAATTAAACCCAATAGTGCAGATAAATACACACAGGTGTAAATGTAAATAAGCTAAATGGAGAAATGCTGCTCTCTCTTGTCATTTGCATGTTATTGATAATAAGGAGCAATTAAAATAGCTGTTTAAGACAAAATTAAGCAATAAGGGCTCAAAATCACTAAAGTGAAGCAGAAGTGTTACTTTAGCAATAAGTGCTTTTTATTAAGCAACTGGGTTGGAGCAAAAAACTGCAGCCACCACGGCTCTCCAGGACCGTGATTGAGGACCCCAGAACTAGTGTAATGATATTAGATTTAAGTAATGGCATTTGATCAAGGGGGAAAAAATCTCTACATATCACACTACGGTACTTAAAATTTACTTTACACTTGGGAATGATCTGAAAATCTGAAATCCTTGAGCACTCCAGTAAAACATTTCAATTTCATACAGTGACCATTCAAGAAATTAAACCATGGTAGCTACAATGATGATGTGTCACTGCTTAAAAATTTCTAAATAAGTCAATATTGTATATAAAGTTTTCCAAGTTTTATAATTCATCTAGTAAAAAAACGTTATATTCAGTGGAATTTAATTATTGAATAAATATTTAAATTAGTGACAGTTTTTGGACATGCTGTCTGATGGCTCTGTGAGAAGAATTTGGTTCCAGTCAAATCAGTGTTTGGACTGTGTTGGTGCTACCCATGTCTACATGAGCTTTTTCTTTTGCTTAATTTTTCTATCAGATGGTACAGAACCATTGGCAGTCACACCAGTATATAAACTTTGAGCCACAAGTTGTACAGTCAATAAAGAATTCAGATTATTTATATATAATTATATATACGTCCCCTGACTTTCAACTGTTTTTACTTTAAGTAGACTTAATGTGTAAATATTTGTATGAACACTAAAAGAGTCAACACCATAAGACATAAACTCAAAATGTTTCACAATGTGTCCCTGAATGAAGGGAGGCTCAAAATCAAAAGTACCAGTCAGTATCTGGTGTGGCCTCCAGCTGCTTGAAGTACTGCAGTGCATCTCCTCCTCATGGACTGGACCAGATTTGTCAGTTCTTGCTGTGAGATGTTACCCCACTCTTCCACCAAGGCACCTGCAAGTTCCTGGACATTTCTGGGGGGAATGGCCCTAGCCCTCACCTTGCGATCCAACAGGTCCCAGACGTGCTCAATGGGATTGAGATCTGGGCTCTTCGCTGGCCATGGCAGAACACTGACATTGCTGTCATGCAGAAACTCACACACTTTTTGCCACTCCTGTCTGGTCCAGCGAAGGTGGGTTTGTGCCCATAGGCGGCGTTGTTGCTGGTGATGTCTGGTAAGGACCTGCCTTACAACAGGCCTGCAAGCCCTCAGTCCAGCCTCTCTCAGCCTATTGCGGACAGTCTGAGCACTGATGGAGGGATTGTGTGTTCCTGGTGTGACTCGGGCAGTTGTTGTGGCCATCCTGTACCTGTCACACAGGTGTGATATTCGGATGTACCGATCCTGTGCAGGTGTTGTTACACGTGGTCTTCCACTGCGAGGATGATCAGCTGTCCTTCCTGTCTCCCTGTAGCGCTGTCTTAGGCGTCTCACAGTGTGGACATGGCAATTTATTGCCCTAGCCACATCAGCAGTCCTCATGCCTCCCTGCAGCATGCCTAATGCACGTTCACGCAGATGAGCAGGGACCCTGGGCATCTTTCTTTGGGTGTTTTTCACAGTCTCTTTAGTGTCCTGCGTTTTTAGAACTGTGACCTTAAATGCTTACTTTCTGTAAGCTGTTAAGGTCTTAACGACCATTCCACAGGTGCATGTTAATTAATTGATTATGGTTAATTGAACATGGATGGAAAACATTGTTTAAACAATTTACAATGAAGATCTGTAAAGTTATTTGGATTTTTAAAATATTATTGTTGAAATACACAGTCCTGAAAAAGGGACGTTTCTTTTTTTGCTGAGTATATATATATATATATATATATATATATATGAGTGGGCAAAAGAAGGTTTACAGTTGCTTGAATGGTAAAAGACATGAAGGTTATTATCGTTGCATAATACAGTGTCTCATAGCATGTTATATTTTTCTCAACTGTTCTGAGGATATATGCAAGTAAAAAATGTCATTGTATTATGTACACATAACAATAAACCTGACTTGATCTGACTTGAAGTAGCCTGTTCTCCAGTTTCCTCCAGTTCCCTAGAGACAGGCAGGTTAGGTAAATTGTTGTCTCTATGAGTGGAATGGCATCCATTTTAGTGTTCCTTCTATGTGGCTGATTTTGTCAGGATAGACTGATTCCCAGTGATGGATTAAGCAGATCACAATAATAGATTAATTTTTAATTTAAAATACATACTTTCAACTATAATTGTTTTTGCATTACAGTAATATATGTAATTGTGACATTTTTTGAATTTCTTGATTTATGCATAGAAATAATAATGGCACTTACTATCATTTTTAAACTTGTTTATGACATGAATATCACTTTAACGTGAGACATGTTACTGCATTTTCACATTATATATATATATATATATATATATATAAATATACGTTGGT
>JANRMT010062841.1:55973772-56001242 GCA_026402145.1 Polypterus bichir lapradei | reverse complement strand
ATATATATATATATATATATATATATATATATATATATATATATACAGTAGTTGGTGTAAGAGAAAATAATCATTGCAGAAATTATCAAAATTCAGCAGCACTAATTTTGTGTTATTACTTAATTCTTTAACAATATATGTAAAAGTGTCTTCAGCCAGAATATACGATTTATATAACGTGCATGTTAAGATCTTATTGCTAAGATCAAAATATAATATTGAAATTAAAATAAATGAAATATTAATATATTTAATATATTTGATATATTTTTACTATATCAATTTAATATATATACCTTTTTATATATTAATACAGAATATTTAAAATATGTCAGGAAATGTGCTTTTAACAGCCTAATTTTGATGAAAATGTTTTGAGTTTAACATTTGAGAACTTTTTAAATTTTTAGTGCATTTGTGAACTCCTAGACTATCATTTAAGGTATAATCTTTCTAAATTATAAAATGTGTAAATACTACATCATGAGCTGCACAATGGCAACTCCAGGAATATAAGTTCAGCTCAAGTATCTGCTAGTGCATAGTTTAATAATTTTTCTTAAATAAATGAGGGTTTTCTTCAGACACATCAGTGTTCTCCCTTATCTCAAATATTTTCTCATTTGGTTAACTCATAGCCCTATACAGCTCTAGTCAGTGTGTGTAAGCCGGTGTGTCCTGCATTGCTCTGGTATTTCACCCAATGTTGATTTCTACCTTCTAACTGATGCAGCCCTGATGGGCTCACTCATTCTTGGCATAATTCTCTTGTGACAGAAAGTTGATTTTGGAAATTGAGAGGGTACATGAAATTTATCACCTCACATTTTATTAATATCTGTAAACTCTAACTTTGTCAATATCAAGATTACTCTTGTGGTAACATGAACAATTATTCAATTTTAATCCTGCAAGGCAGTCATAAGTAATTGCTTTTTTAAAAGTTTTAAGAAAGTTCACACAAGTCACCAAAAAATAAAAATAAAATATGCATAACAATAAAATGAATGTATCAACTTTCATTACATCCAGATGGAGAAAACAACTGTGATTCCTGTCAGAGATGTAGTTTTTAATAAACTAGAGCACTTCACTTTCTTTTACAATTTTTATTTCAATTCACCTTAGTTCAGTGGAGTTTGTACCTTAAATTGTATCCATATATTGGTAAATGACATTGAATGTTAAAACAGAGCCACTTCTTAAATGTTACATTCATTTGTATGATAATCTTATATATAAACATCTACGTGCGGAAGTATGTGTGTCTGTCTGTCCGGCCCGGAAGTGTGAGGTTACAGCATGAAGCTCAAAGAAAGTGACTCTGTCACCAAAGTGAAACCTCAAGGAAAAGAGTGGAACTTGATTAGCTGCTAATATACAAGTGAGGTGAGCATATAGGCAAAACAAAACCTCCAAGGAAAGAGAACCTTGCTTAACTTGTAATGCACAATTGATGCAATTGATTGATTTAAGTGCCAGAATCCATGGCTTCTAGGAGTCCTGGCTTTTTACAGTACAGGCTTACACAGCTAGTTAGTAATAAAGGGCTTAACTAAATGGACCTCAAGTGGATCACCTTAACTGCAGGTGTTCATATCAACCACATTCTGCTTTTAAGTGGGCTTCTGTGTTTATAGATTTTCTGTCTTTTTTAATTGTGCCAATCCAGAAATTACAAAATGGGTTTTCTAATTGTTTAGGGTAATGTAGCAAAAAAAATGACATTCTGGTCATTTAAGCAGTTTCTTATTAATTAGCTCAAAAGTGATTTTTTTTTTTACTGAAGTAGCTGCTTCCCTTTAATATTAAGTGTCATTTGTACCAGTGCCTGTACTGCTCGTCACCTGTCGTTAGTACCTGGGTACAATTAAAGGAGTTCTGTACAGGAAAATGTGAATTAAAATAATGTGGGCAAAAAAATGTAGCATTTAAAGATATAGTAAATTCCTAAATTTTTTTACATGTATATATATACTACTCCCTTAAGACAAGAAAAAGACTAATTAAACAATTAGATAATTTAGAAATAATAATGAACTAATCATCTGTTTAACTGGTAGGAATGAAAGGATTAAAGATGCAAAACGTGCAGTTTTTTAATATTATGTAAATTTATTTTATTGTCATTTCATCAACAGTACCTGCAGATAAGTATTGATAATATTGTTTATCATTTGTAAATGTAATTGTGATATGGACTATACTCAGTTATTTATTATATGGTATTCAATTTTGTTTAATGTGATCATTTTAGTGAATACTTTTAGTTGTGGTACCAGATACTTAAGCCCGGTGTCACAAGAATGACAGAAAAACATTATAAAGGTTTGAGGCAGATACCCGTATAATGTGCCTTGGCTGCAAAAGGCAATTGAAATAATTATGAGATGATGACAAGACTGAGTCCAAAACAGAAATGATGATATGGAGGCAAGATGGCAGCTTTAAAGGCCAGGGCAAGAAGTGATGTCATCAGTGCCCGAACCGGAAGTGATGTCATCTGGGACCTGAAGTGACACCAAATTGAGAAAGACAATTAGTGCATCTCGCGCCACCAGTCTGGTATAGAATTACTATTACTTAAGCCCTTTCGCTGTCTCCTACTCGCATGTGTGTGACACCGGTCAATCTGAAACTGTATTTCATCTTACAAAGACTATGAGCTTTTTTACAATGCCTTGTTCCACCATGTAATTGTTCATTTCCTTTGTAACATGTAAGGCATCATGTTTGGACAAATTCACATTGGTCTTAAATTTGCCAAACAATTTCATGTTATATTATTTCTGCTTATGTTACTTAATGAGCTGTTAGACAATTTTGTCAAAAATAACTGAGTCTTTTTTTTGTCTTTGTGATAGGAGGGGAAACCCTTGAAAGCTCTCCAAACCCAGAACAACACGCATGCCCGAAATGTACCACAAATTGTGCAATTATTATTAAAGTAATTCCAGGAGAAATGAAAATAAATCAAATAATAAAAGACTGATTCCCCCTTGGTCATAATTTACAATTCTTAGGTACCTGTGTCTCTGTTGGATAAACTCATCCACCATCCCTGCCAAAATGCTCTTTTGTTCTTTCAGTCTCTCTAGCTCTTTCTCATCATGAACTTCTGTATTTCCAACCACTAAAGAGTTCATATTATTCTTCTTCTAAGTATATGCTCAGGGAACCTCTGCTCTGGCATGGAATTGCTGATCCGTGAAATTACTTCTCTGTTCAGGTGCAGCCTCCCTATTGCTCCAGAAACATTAGGTAAGAACTCCCACTTGTGGCTCCTGGAGTCTCTGCATTCCTAAGTATTTAGTTGTCCTTTCTGACAATGGTGCCATCAAGTGAACTGGAAAAGGCCACTAGCCTGAAACCCTGTCCAAACGTATAGTTGGTCACCCAGTCATAATATTCTCCTTCCAATCTCTCTGTGTTTTTCTCTCTCTGTCTTGCTTGTTCCCCAGCCTTTTGGTACACTTGGCACACATCCAACATATACCCTTCATGCTGTCAGTATCTGTGTGTCTCTTTCTCTATCATTGAGTCTGCCTTCAGTAATCTATCCTTGCATTTGTCACCTTGGTAATACCTTGCCCATGGTAATCTCTTGCAAGATGTGAAACCACATTTATGTTTTACAATTACATAAAAACTTGTGAAGATTCATTAACTGTGGCAGCTTTTTTTACCATTTGGGGAAAAATTGTCCTAGCATCATTGTATAAGATGTTTTCTGTACAAGATGCAAGATATGTTTATTGTCACTGTACTGTACAGTACAATGAAATATCATTTGAAGCAAGTCAATAGATGCCTTAGATAAAAGTATATATGAGTAGACAATAAACTAAGTAAACATTAAACTATGAGGACCACAGTTACTACTGTAATAACAGTTCCAAATATACACAGAGTAAAAGTAAACATGTAAACATAAATAGAGAAATAATGAATAAAATCACAAGTAAATTAAGTCACAGTGAAGATTACGGTCAATGCAATGGTCAAGGGTTGTACATGAGACATGTATAAGTATGTGAGTATGTGTGGTTGGTGCAGAAGTAGCTGATTGCTTTGGGGTAAATGCTGTTCTTCACCTGGTTAATGTGGGCATGCAGGGTTCTGAAGCATCTTCCAGATGGCAGAGGAGTAAAAATACTATGACTGAGGTGGGTTGGATCTCAAAAAATGTTCTTTGCTTTTCTGCTGTAGTGGTTAGTAAAGGTATCTTCTAATGATGGTAGCGAAGTGCCAGTAATTTTCTGAGGCATTTTGATGATACTCTGGATGGTCTTGATTGTTTTCAGAAGTGCATGCAAAGTACCATGCTGTAATGCAGTACATGATGACAGACTCTATGGTGTTAACCAGCAGTTGTTGTTGGTGTTGTGTGTCCTTCAGGCTCCTCAGAAAGTGAAGCCTCTGAAGACCTTTCTTGGCCATTCTTGTTGTGTTTGTTGTCCATGAAAGGTCTTGGCTAATGTGGACTCCCAAGAATCTGAAACTCTGGACTGTCTCCCCCCTCTCACCACTAATGCTGACGGGATGGTGACCACTGTAGTTCAGTCTCCGGTACTGTTCTTACTTTCTTCACGCCTGGAATTAATAAAGCATTCAAATATCAGTTCATTCATTTTTTTTACTCGTCTTTTTTATCACAGGGTATTGGGAACAATATTTAACAGAAGGCTACAACAAATCTCAGGAGAAATGTCAGCTCATGTATATCATTGATGCTGAGATTAACACTTTAACTTTCTATTTCATCATATGTTTCAGCAATGTTTCCCTCTTATAGTTGTAAATATGCAACCCTACTTTAAGTTAACCAATTAATACATAAGCTATTATTCAGGCATATACTAAAAAAGCTATTGTATATTTCAGGTGGTATTAAAAAGCATCCCCATCCGATTTTCAGCATCATTATTTAACAGTGAGCGTCATTTGATCTATTTGTGGTTTAAAAAATGTATTGAGGAGAGCTAGTACATATATTCTCCGATAAAAAAAAATGTACCTAGTGTTTGCAAACTAATTAAAGACATAGAGAAATATTTTTAAATATTGGTTATTAAATTAATATAAATATGAAAAAACGTATCCCATGCCATCAAAATGAATGTGTCATCACACCAGATTTACAGGTATATAATTCATAGACATCAAAAGAAAAAAAATAATTTCATGTTAGTCTAAAAATGCTAACAAAGCAATTTCTAGCTTTGGGGTTATACTGAATCACCTTTGGAGACAAAGAGTCCAAATGGAGACAGTAGTCAATCATGTTTAAGTCCTCATCATACTGGGAGGTATTGTCCTCGTGGGATTGTGTTGTTGTTTTCCATTATTGAATAAATCAGGATTTCTGTGCTGCATCTGATAGCTCTTCAAAAGAATGTTAGGTCATCTGTCCAAAAATTGAATCTGAAACGTTGCTGGGACAGCAAGACAATAACCTGATACAAATAAGGAAGTCTACTTCAGAATGGCTGGCAAATTAGAAATGTAAAGAGTTTTTGAATTCCAGATATAAATTATTTTGAGGTTCTATCACAGGGACTGAAAAAAGAAACACAGAAATCAATGGATCACTGGGTTTAACCAAAAAGTCTCCTCATCATTGTGAAAAATTGTACAATTAGAGATTACCTGATTGCAAAGGGGCAACTACTTTTTCACATGGCATAAGAGGTATTGCACAACTGTCATTTATTTTATGTATTAAAGAATCACATTTTTTAATTATTTGCTCACCCTTTTCCTTTTATTTAATACTAGACATCCCCAGCGGCTTCGCCTTCGTAGTAGTGAAACAGAACAGTGAGGAGTGCCCAGTCCAGCTCCCTACTCCTGATATCACACTTCCCCCTCCCCTCCACCCGCAGTCTCTATCTCGGATTAGCGTGAATATATTGCCTCTTCAAGCGAACTATAATTTTTAGTGCTATGAGAGGAGTCACAAAATCATCCGGAATGTTCAAGCAAATTATAGAAAAAAACCTGATCTAAATCCGTTAAGTAGTTCTTTCATGAACAGCGGACACACGTACAAACAGACAGAGAGACGTCATAGTTTATATATAGAGAAATTACATTGCAGTTAAATACAGTGGCGTAGCATAGTGGGGGTGGTAGGGGCGGCCCGCCCCCGGCGGCACTTTTAGGGGGCGGCAAAGAATTACTGTATATTTTAGTCTTTTAAATTGAAATACCTAAATAAGGGGGCGGCGAAATTTTCCTCCGCCCCGGGCGGCTGACACCAATGCTACGCCACTGGTTAAACATGAAAAATAATGCAATAATAAACTCAAATGGGGTGCAGCATTGGAAATTGCTTGATTACAGTTTTTCATGCATGTGATTTCATTTTTTATATTTTTTGCAAAAAGTTTGCATTTTAACTTCTTCAATCTTTTCTTCATATACCCACTCTGCCTCTTTCATACCATGAAAATTTCAAATTGTGACTGCCATGCGTTTATCTGAAATTATCAATGGTAGATGTGGCGTGTTTTCATATTTGAATGTGACATTTGTGGCAGATAACTGGAGAAACAAAGGTGCAGTGAAAGAATTAATGTGTAGACAACAAAACTGCCAATGTTAAATTAACACTTGAAAGGGCACACATAGGAATTTTGCTATCATTAAATTAGCACAATTTAAGAAATTTTGCATTTGCACATTACCTAAGAACATTCTTTCCTCTTCTTTTCCCAAAGAATGTGTCTGCCTGATATTAATTTTCCAGTAATTTTAGACTTCACCCATATCCTAAAGATGTTCGAGTGAGGTTATTTGGTGACTGTTAAGTGGCCCAGTATGAGTGTGTATGGGTGTGTGAGCAAATGAGTTTGCAATGGACTGGTGCTGCTCAACAGGTGTGTTTCATCCCTTTTGTCTGTGAGTGCTGAGATAGACTCTAGAATCATGTCACTAAACTAGCATAATGGAGTTGGAAAAAATATCAACTGATCAATGTCATCTTCAATTATCTTTGTAGAATCTGAAACCAGATTTAGAGACCCCTGAGTAGTATTTGGGTAGTAGCATTTTCTATATACCACTTAGACTTTATATTAAAAATTTCAAAAAGATTAATATAACTTATTCTTCTAAACATGTTAAATCCTGAGCTGGATCACAGGGGGGCTGGAGCCTATCCTTTCAAGCATAAGCTGCAAGGCAGGAACAATCCCTGGAGAGGGCACCAGTCCATCACAGTTCATTACACACTCACTAGAGCCAATTTAATGTCACAAGTCTGTCTAAAATGTATATTTTTGGGTGGAAGCCAGAGAATCTGGAGGACACCTGTGTGGATATGGGCTGAACTTGCAAACTACATGCGGGAGGATGTGAACGCTGGTCTTCTTACTGCGAGACCACCACTGCACTAGTATACCACCCTATAAAGACTAATGAAAGAGTAAATATGAAAATATAAATATGCTAAATATGCCTTTACTTAATCCCTGGTCTGAAAAGAGCAAGGTTTCCATTAACTTGAAACTGTTGATATACCTTTGCCTCAAAAGCATTCATGTAAATTGTAAGCTGATCCATCCGTACAAGCCTACAATTAAAAGATATCAGGTGTAATAGCCAAGTCACTGCCATTCGTTTTTACAGGTGGAAGTCAATAAGGCAGCAATCATGAAATGTAACACCTACTGGTGCAAAGTAATGGGCAAAAGAATGCTTGGGCATGCATAAATTAATGTATACTTTCTTCACTGCATATAAGAAAGAAGGTAAAATTAATCAGAATGGGATATGATCAACAGTATATTAGTTTCCAAATTTACTAAATCATTCATTTAGAAGCTGTAATAACTGAAACCTTATGGACAAAATATGTAAGGCAACATAAGGTATGGTGGTATTTAAATAGTTATTCCTGGATACTTATTTTTTATTAATTTCATTATATAAGTTTTTGTCTCCTTTAATGTTTTGCAAGTTAAATTGTCAACACATTTAACATTTTTTGCAGATATTAGTGTAATATTAGACTGAATATATAAAGCCTGAAAATATTTCATGTGACTTAATTTTCTGATGTCTGAGTCCTGTCCTAAACTATTGTAATTATTTGTATTTTAATTTTTACAGTCTGCACTGTTTACCATGAAAAAATTTTAGTCCCAAAATATTATAAGTATATGTGTTAATTCTATAAAGATATTGTCTCTTCTAATTGTTATAAAAAGTGAATTATACGCTGCATATTTATTATAGTGATATCAGAGTCGCTACCGCTCCCAGGTGTTTTGATATACAAGAGTATCGTGTACCTCACGAGTATATTAACTGAGGGAGATGTGAAGGAAAGGCAAAGGTGCCAGTTTAAACTCTGCTGAACTTGTTAATCTAGGTGAGCACAGTAGGTGAAATGTAAGATACGTAAGTCACACGTGAAATTGGATCCCTTCCTGTAGGTGTATATAACACCATTCCCGCCGCCTTATCACGAGAGGAGCATCTCCACAACAAATGAATGCGGTGAGAAACAGTCATCAGAAGAAGCAGCCGGCATTTAAGTAGTCGCTCATGTTAAGCAGCAAGCCAAAAGGTAACCAATATATTCGCAGGGAATGGTTATATGGACGCCAAGAAACAACGCGAGCCTGCAGAAACATGAAAATAGTATATTAATACACGTGCTACCACAGTGAAGTGATAAATCCAATGCAAAGATCGAAGTTGCAAATTATTAAATGACAGCAGCTACAAATTAAACCAAGAATGAGTCAACGCTTTATTGTGCTTAATTAGCATTTGAACTGAAAGGTAGCTAATACAATATAAAGTTAAATGTTTTATAAGACTTTCATGGGCACTGTTTTACTTATCTCCTTGGCGTATCTAATCATTGAATGTATTATTAATAAGCGGGCTCCGAAAATTGATGGATGGATTATTTGTAACAGCAAACAGTTGCCCATTTGTTGAGCTGTTTCAGTTGATGTCATTGATTGATTAATTAATCCATAAAACCATCGATTCATTCATTTTCTGAGCGGATGTCTACCAATTAAGCGCCACATTAAGCAGCAGCCTGTGGCAGCTGCGCCAGGCGCATGTCCTTAAAATACAACACTGTATAGCTTTCTTCTAAGGTCTCACTTTCTGTTGGTGAAGTAGCTGTGGGCAGTTACAGTAAATGGCATTACTGGGTCTGGCAGTCTATTCAAATGCGTAAAAAAGCAACTTACATAATATCGGTGTATTCATGCAACATATTCGCTCACTGGCAATAATGAAAACTTTGAAAAGTTTAAGTATTTCAAGGGCTATGAAAATAATAACAAATAAATATAAAAAAATACAGTAAATTAAACTATAGTAATTATAACCATCGGTTAAAATGAAAATCACAGCAATCAAAGACTATTCGGCTTCTACCAAGACTAATTTCATTACATCTATTTTCGTATGTTGTGCGGCGACTTTGCAAATTGTGAAATACCTTGACTCTTTTTCTAAATATAGACGACTTTCTAGCTGAACCTGTTTAGAGTCATTAAGATGCTACTGAAATAAACACGTGGCTACCAAACAGACCACATCCCACCACCACCAAATTTCAAGCACAAAGCATTAGAAATTAGCAGAAAAGTCATCGGTCATTTAGTAGGACTTCTTTTCTTCGTGAAGGAAATCTTTTATTTTACAAGTAAAAAGTAGCTATTCGATTCAGAAAATCGTTTTATTTTAACTCAGAGACATTAAATGAAAGTATGATTTCAAGCAATTGCTATCAATGTATACTTAATAAACTGCAATTCCTGCCGTGAGAACTATCCTGTTCCGCAAGTACTTTCCGAATAGCTGGATATTTTAGGTGACATAATGTGGCGTGACCAGAATCACCACCCTTGACGGTTTACGTAAGAAGCTCATTCAAGATCGCCTTATCAGCTCCTGAGCAGATTGCAAAAATATGTTTCTTTTTACATTTAATTATAGTAATTTCATATTTGATTGATTTTATTTGTCCTGTGAATCGTTACCTTTTTCTGTTTATGTGGATCTAAATTTTCCCTTGGGAATAATAACTTTTATCAAGTCTAATCTAATATCATCTAAATATATTCAAAGGCTTATTGAACATGTAGTTTAACCACTTTCTTTGCCTATATGATAAACTTTTACATGCATAGATATTTTGTCGTTTATAAATATATGCAGTGGAAGCATAGTAGTTCTTCTGTTTTAGCTGCTATTGTCTATTATTTGCTTCATGTTCATGGTTGTAGGTCTTTAACCAGGACCAGAAAATACAAAGAGGTTATGAGCCTTATCTGGAATTACAGTAAGGTTCTGGTTTTGAACCTCCTATTTTGCCTGTGCTCATGGTCTAAGAGTCTAACTAGCCAAACTTTTCAGTTTTACTCATGAGGTGCCATAGTCTGGTGATGCTATAGTTTTATGGGTTCTAATAAAAAGAGCAAAATGGATGTGAAACTCTTTCATCTAATTTTTTCTCAAAGCATTCCATAACCAAAAATGCTTAACAGCATATCCATCTCATAACAAGGATATACAAACGTTACACAAAGCCACCCTAACATTTACATTAACATAGAGTTATAACTATTTCTCCCAAGCACAATCACAGCAATTATTTGTCTAACAGCTTATAACTGTTTTTTCAGTTGTGTGCTTTGCGGCTTATTATTACAATAAATTGCTGATGGTGCGTTTGGCTTTGTACTTGCCCTATAAAATCAGTGTGGATATACTGTATAATACATTAGCAAAAACATTGCTTTTTCCCTTTATGATGAATCATTTGTTGTACTGAAAATTAATTTATATATTTGTTAAAAGAATAGTAATGAGGTAATGTATGTTATAGACTTTGTCTTAAGTGGGCATCATGATAATACCAGTACTATAAGTTTCCATGTAGTGGACTTGATGAAAGACCAACTGGTTCAGGTATATTTGCTCTTGACCTGCTTTCATATGAAGCCTTTTCTTTCTTTGAGTTGTAAACATATTGGTGTTATATCCAGTTTCCCAAATAAATAATGCTGTCTAAGCTGTTCCTTTTGAAATATTTTTGCATGCTCGTAGAAAGTCTTGCAAACATGAACGTGTGTTATAGATCTTTCTTCATGCCAGACTCCGATACATATTTCTCTTTATCTCATTCATTTTTTTAATTTAAATTGTCTGTTTTTTTATTTTCCTTTCCCTTCCAATGTCAGTTTGTTGGTCACAAAGTGGTCATGATATCTAAATAAGACTTTAGGTTGTATTATATTCTATAGAATACAAAAATACAGGATATACTCTGTGTTTGTAGAGCCCTTACTATATTTTAATATGTACTCATGAAGCTAATAGTCCTGCAGATGTTGAAACTTAAATGACATTTCAGTTCTCTTGCTAGTAGCTGGTGAAAAATTACAACAATGTTCATTTTTAGTTCCTGGTCAGTCCTCCCTTTTTTGTTTATGTTAATTAGTTTTATTGTATATTTTCAATAATTGGTTGTTATGCTGTCAGAGATCATCATTACCTCTTGTTAGTTGTTATTGCTAAGCAAGCACAAAATTGATTCCATCTCTCCTTCTGTCCACTGTTCACCTCTTTGTAAGGTTTTTCTCTACCTTTTGGAATCTTATTTGTAACTGTCCTTTTAAAACTCCAGTGTGTGGCTCCATCATCTACTTGATTGTCCAGGTCTTCAGTTTTTGGCTTAATTTGTGTAGTACAATAACTTGCTTGACTGCTTGAAGTTCTTAACTTTCTAGGCTTGATCAATAACATCTCCAAGAGCTTCTCAATTATTCTCTGTTGTTTGTCTCCATCTTATCTCCCTGCTACACATAACTCCTGTTACGTGAGACCTTCTTCAATAATTTGTCATTATTTCTGCTTTTTTTAAGAAGATTTTTTCAAAACCTGGCAGGATCTAATCAATAATATTTTAGGATAAGCTCTTAATGAACCAAGGAAGCAATTATCTCCGCATTTATTTTTCTTCTCCATTCCTCTCTATTGGTCTATTAAACTCGTCAATTAATTTATGTTTACAAGCCTTAAGTTTTACCCCGTTGGCCATGCTCTCTCTCTCTCAGGGGTGGGGGTTGACTTGTTTTTCAATCTGAATCCTATTTTTTGCAAAAATTGATTCATTTGTATGGAATGATTACAATAAAATTATAAAAAAAAAGATTTTATGATTTTTAGTATATACATCTGAGCTCTTTCTAACATATTTTTGAAAGATCATTTTTTTTATTGTAAAAGTCCTTTGATTGACATATACAAATGTCAAAGTGTCTCATAGTTTGAAGTAGAATTTCAATGTTTATGACATTTTGTAAGGTTTTCTCATGGGATCTAATATGTAAGCATTTTGCTAAAATGCAAAATTTCAGATGTATGGCAATTTTTACAGGCAATAAAATTAAGATTTCAGAAGTACTGTTATCCTTTATTTTGTCTCATTGTTTGCATTTTGAATTAAAAAAGAATTAATGCCATGCACAAAATGAAAAATATATTGCATACATTTTAGAAGCTAATTTTATGTGAATTTATATATAGGACAGTGTTTGATACATGGATTAAAGAAGTTGTTAGAATTTATGTAGGGTTTTTACTAGTGGCTATAAAGGTTTTGCCATATAAAAATATATCTTGCATATGATATATACTGCATTTTATCTAAGTTGATAAAACATTAACTGTTGTGTAAGGGGCAGCACTATGAAAAATTTTTAATACTGTTGTTTAATGATTGTGCAGAATATCTACCGTGAAACAGAAATGTCTGAAGAAAGTAAACAAAACACTGAAAACGAGGGTAAGTTTTTATTTCTTGATCCAATGAGCTTGACATTTGTTTAAAGTTTTCATTTTTTGCTCTTTTGGTATTTTACTGATCAGTCTTCACCTGATACAAGTTTTTGAAGTTTCTCTGAATGTAATGCTATTTAAAATACTTACAATTATTATAACAGCAGTTCTATCCCACTAAATTGATTAATAATTTGAACTTTTTTAGATTCTATTGTCCATGTGTATGACAACCCGTCATTCCAAAAAGAAGAAGAAAATGAAGTGGAATTCTCAGAAAATGTCAGCAAAAAGAAAAAGTAAATAGGTTCTACTATTATGTGTTTACTCATCTATCACCCTTGCCAAAAAAGTGCATGTGATACTGGCTCTTTGTAACATGAGGCCTTTGATAAAAGTTGGATAAAAGTCCTGTACTATACAAGCTGGAACAAAAACTTCAATATAGTATAATGAACTCCTAAAAAGCTTTTCTTTAATTGACTAATTCAATTTTTCGTTTGCCTTGTGTTTAACTTCTAATGAATTTTAATGCATTCCAAAATCTGCTAAAACAAAAATTCTAAAATGTCCGTAACTAATTTGCTTTTTATTGATTAAAAATCACTTGAATAATTAAATTTAGCAATAATGAAGATGCTAATAATGAGTGATCTACCTTAACAATGTTACCTATGAATGTTTTCTGTTAATTCTTTTTATGTACTATAAAATCATTATAGATATTATAAATATAGATCTTATAAATAATACTTCAATTTTCATTAAAATTTATCTTAAGTTGTTCTTCAAATTTAAGAACTTTGCAGTGACTAACATGGTCTATAAGAAAAACTATAATTAGTTTTTTTGAATTTTTTTTTCTTTCAATTAACAAGTAACAGTTTTTTCCAATCTGTGTAAGTAAAGCCGATATCACATTACCCAACTTCTAATTGTGGGGAATGTCCGATATGCTGAGCTGCAGTCGGTGATGTTGTTGCCAGACTATGTCAATTTAAACGACTCAAATTGCTGCCCGCATTATATTTACTGACTGAGTGCCCATCTTCCAGCACAATTGTGCTCTCCCCTTTTTCTTAAAACCAGAAGCATTCTGCCAGATGACGCCAGCACTGTATGAAGGGTTAATAGCTGTGGCAAGTTAAGCAGCAATCTTTATTTATTTATTTATTTCCATTGAATGATAGTACATCAGACAGCTGAACTTCTGTTCTGTTTGTGATGTCCAAAGCTCCTGCATTCTTTATTTCTTGTCGCTGCCATCTATGCATTGTACTTTCAGATGCGTATTCATTGGTTGTCAGCTGTCATGCACACAGAGCCCACTCCAACCTGTTTGATTTCATGGGAGTGAGTCACTGGGTTCTGCGTGGGTTTCCTCCGGTTTCCTCCCACAGTCCAAAGACATGCAGGTTAGGTGGATTGGCGATTCTAAATTGGCCCTAGTGTGTGCTTGGTGTGTGGGTGTGTTTGTGTGTGTCCTGTGGTGGGTTGGCACCCTGCCCAGGATTGGTTCCTGCCTTGTGCCCTGTGTTGGCTGGGTTTGGCTCCAGCAGACCCCCGTGACCCTGTGTTCGGATTCAGCGGGTTGGAAAATGGATGGATGGATGGAGTCACTGGGTATTTTACATTAGTTCAACAGGAACATGGGAGTGTGCCTCCAACTTCCTCTAACTCACTAAGATTATGTAAAAGAAAGGTTGCAACTGAAAGTCTCTGGAAAGGCTGTCATGTGACATCACCTTAAGCTGATACTGACAAGGAATCAGAGAACTTAAACTATGCCAAGGAAATGTGCCTTACCCTGTGATAGTACCACAAGACTTTTCGCTTTAGAAAAGAAGCTTTTGGGCCTAAAGATTTCTTTTGATATTTAATATGTTTGTACTTTTTTTTCCACAGATGTTATGTGAAATTCTTAAAGGGCTACTCATAAATAATGAAATCCACTCCTTCTGGTTTACACTATATTTAGTCTTGCATCTCAGTAATCTATAGTCCTGGGGCAATTTATTTCTAACATCTCAAATCAATACACAGACATACAGTCAGGGAATTTGAACTTCTGTTTGGAGTTGGCCCTAACAAAAGAGGTCCTACCGCCTAAATTATATGCTAATGTCACTTGAAGCAACATCTCTCAAAGCATTTTTATGTATGATCTTAATCATCTTGTTATGTTAATTTCTTAATTATCTTAATGACTTCACCAGATGAAATGCACCTCATTTCACTAAATTTTGCAGACATTTTTATTAATTTCTCGTTTATCATTAACATATACAGTATTTCTCCATATACTGACTTCTTCTTCTTCTTTTGGCTGCTTCCATTAGGGGTTGCCACAGCAGATCATCTTCTTTCATATCTTTCTGTCCTCTGCATCTTGTTCTGTTACACCATAAACCTTCTCTTAGGCCTTCCTCTTCCCTGGCAGCTCTATCCTTTGCATCCTTCTCCCAATATACTCAGCATCTCTCCTCTGCACATGTCCAAACCAACGCAATCTCACCTCTCTGACTTTGTCTCCCAACCATCTAACTTGAGCTGACCCTCTAATGTACTCATTTCTAATCCTATCCATCCTTGTCACACCCAAATCTTAGCATCTTTAACTCTGCTACCTCCAGCTCTGTCTCTTACTTTCTGGTCAGTGCCACCGTCTCCAACCCAGATAACATAGCTGGACTCCCTACCATCCTGTTGACCTTCCCTTTCACTCTTGCTGATATCCGTCTGTGACAAATTACTCCTGACACTCTTCTCCACCCATTCCACCCTGCCTGCACTCTCTTTTTCACGTCTCTTCCACTATCGCCATTACTCTGTACTGTTGATCCCAAGTATTTAAAATCTTACACCTTTGTCAACTCTATTCCTTGCATCCTCACCATTCCACTGACCTCCCTCTCATTTACACTCATGTATTCTGTCTTGTTCCTACTGACCTTTATTCCTCTCCTCTCTAGAGCATATCTCCACCTCTCCAGGGTCTCCTCAACCTGCTCTCTACTGTCACTGCAGATCACAATGTCATCAGCAAACATCATAGTCCATGGGGACTCCTGTCTAATCTCGTCTGTCAACCTGTCCATCACCATTGCAAATAAGAAAGGGCTCAGATCCGTTCCCTGATGTTATCCTACCTCCACCTTGAATGCATCCGTAACTCCTACTACAGACCTCATCATGGTCACACTTCCCACGTACATATCCTGTACAACTCCTACATATTTCTCTGCCACTCCCGACTTCCTCATACAATACCACAACTCCTCTCGAGGCACCCTGTCATTTGCTTTCTCCAGGTCCACAAAGATGCAATGCAAGTGCTTCTGGCCTTCTCCATACATCTCCATCAACACCCTCAGAGCAAACAAATGCATCTGTGGTGCTCTTTGTTGGCATGAAACCATACTGCTGCTCACTAATCATCACCTCCCTTCTTAACCTAGCTTCCACTACTCTTTTCCACACCTTCATGCTGTGGCTCATCAATTTTATCCCCCTGTAGTTACTACAGTCCTGCACATCCCCATTATTCTTAAATATCGGCACCAGTACACTTCTTCTCACTACTCAGGCATCCACTCACTTTCCAAATTCCATTAAACAATCTGGTTAAAAACTCCACTGCCTTCTCTCCCAAACACCTCCATGCTTCCACAGGTATGTCATCTTGACCAACGGCTTTTCCATTCTTTATCCTCTTCATAGCCGTCCTTACTTCCTTCTTACTAATCCGTTGCACTTCCTGATTCACTATCTCCACATCATCCGACCTCTTCTCTCTCTCCTTCTCTTCATTCATCAGCCTCTCATAATACTTTTTTCATTTCCTGAACACACTCTCCTTACTTGTGAGTACGTTTCCATCTTTATCCTTTATTACCCTAACATGCTGCACATCTTTCCCAGCTCACTCCCTCTTTCTAGCCAATCGATACAGGTCTTTTTCTCCCTCCTTAGTGTCCAACCTCTCATACAACTTATTGTACATCTTTTCTTTAGCCTTCGCCACCTATCTCTTCACCTTTCGCCTTATCTCCTTGTACTCTTGTCTACTTTCTGCTTCACTCTGACTATCCCATTTCTTCTTTGCCATCCTCTTCATCTGTATACTCTCTTGTACTTCCCCATTCCACTACCAGGTTTCCTTTTCCTCCTTCGTCTGTCCAGATGTCACGCCATGCACCCATCTTGCTGTCACTTTTGCTATATCTGCTGTAGTTTCCCAACTGTCTGGTAATTCTTCACTACCACCCATTGCCTGTCTGACCTTCTCCCTAAACTTAACCTTGCAGTCTTCCTTTTTCAAATTCCACCATTTGATCCTTGACTCTGCCCTCACTCTCTTCCTTTTCTTGATCTCCAACGTCATCCTACAGACCACCATCCTATGCTGGTTGACAACACTTTCCCCTGCCATCACTTTGCAGTCTTCAATCTCCTTCAAATTGACTCTTCTGCATAGGATGTAATCTACCTCCATCTTCTTCCACTCTTGTACATCACCCTATGTTCCGCCCTCATCTTAAAATATGTATTCACCACAGCCATGTCCATTTTGGCAAAATCCACTATCCTCTGACCTTCTCCATTCCTCTCCTTGACACCATACCTACCCATCACCTCCTCGTCTCCTCTGCTCCCTTCACCAACATGTCCATTGAAATCTGCTCCAATCACCACTTTCTGTCCTTTCAGTACACTGTTCATCACTTCATCCAACTCACCCCAAAAATCTTCTTTCTCATCCATTGCACACCCAACTATTGGGGCATATGCACTAACAACATTCATCACCACACCCCCAATTTTCAGCTTCATAATCATTACTCTGTCTGAAATTCTTTTCATCTCCAAAACACTCTTAACATACTGTTCCTTCAGAATAACCCCTACTCCATTTCTCATCCTATCCACACCATAATAGAACAATTTAAATCCACCTCCGATCCACCTGGCCTTACTCCCCATCCATTTAGTTTCTTGCACGCACAATATATCAACCTCCCTTCTCTCCATCATATCTGCTGACTCTCTCCCCTTACCAGTCATACTGCCAACATTCAAAGTTCCTACCGTCAGTTACACTCTCTCTACCTTCCTCCTGCCTCCGGACACGTTTCCCCCCTCTTCTTCTCCATCTTCTTCTTTGGCCAACAGAAGCCCAATTTCCGCCAGCACCCTGTTGACTAACAGTACTGGTGGCAGTCGTTGTTAACCCGTGGCTCGACCAATCCAGTATGGAAATTTGTATTGTTGCCCACATATTGATTTGGCAAAATTTTACACCGGGTGCCCTTCCTGACGTAACCTTCCCCATTTATCCGGGCTTGGGACCGGCACGAAGAAACACACTGGTTTGTGCATCCCCTCTGGCTGGGTTATTTCTCTTATATTCTCTTATTTCTTTTATATACTGACAACATTTATAATTTCCCAGTTGATATTAAGTCATAAAAAAAGACTATCAAGTTTTAAATACTACAGAAAAAAATGAATACCTAAGTGTTTGTAAAAATATATGGTATTTTTTTTCTGTCTGGGAATGCACTAAAGCTGCTTTTAGGCTGAATATGGAGTGATAAATTTAGATAATGCTTCTTCTTCTTTTTTTCTGCAAATGTTAAATATGCTTGTAAATACTGTTCCCCACATTTTTAAACTCTCAATATAGTTCAGGTTCACTGGGATTATTTTAGCAGCATCAATAATAGGAGAGGATCCAATTCTGGATAAGGTGCAGAAGACACATAACATACATGTTCTGTATATTCATTGATATACAGTTATCTTAGAGTCATCAAAGAAGTGGTGTTAGAAGAAAACTGAACTACCAGAAAATATGCAGAGAACATTGGCTGATTTTACACAGTGACGAAATGAGGACACTCTAAGAGTTATCTGAATAGTTCCACCATGCCACTAAAATATTGCACAGATTTGTACTTAATAGTCCAAAAGACTTATCTGAGTAATGTTTTATAGCTGGTTCTGTATTGGTTCCTGCCTTGTGCCCTGTGTTGGCTGGGATTGGCTCCAGCTGACCCCCGTGACCCTGTGTTCGGATTTAGCGGGTTGGAAAATGGATGGATGGATGTATTAAAGTGTACATATTTTTTAATTCCAGGAAGAAAAATAAAAAAGAAGAACTTACAAAGTCAGTGGGAATATTCCAGCTGGTTAGTCCAAGCCATTTATTCAATGAATTATTATCTCTTCATTTTGATTATTGATTTATGTTTCTGTTTATATTTAGTGATCTATTTTTCTGGACCCTACACTCTGGGTTTGTAGTTGGTTAATTATAATAAATGTACATATTTTGATCTTTTCTGGATTAACATGATAAACTACACTACAATACATTGAGTACAAAAGATATTTAGTTTATTAAATCATATTCAACTTAATACTTTTTACAGAAAAGCTGTGGGCATAAACGTAAAATATAAACATTTATTAAGGGTTACTAAATTACTATAAAATAATTTATTATAGCTCTGAGGTACTTGTCAGAAAAAAATAATAGGGTCAGAAACATCAATCCCATATCTGCATGTACTTCTTAAAATAATTCTGAATTAAAATTTGACATCTTTATGATTATCATTCTAATGTTTTGTTTTTAAATACACAGTTCCACTATGCTGATACTTTGGATATCATATTGATGATAATAGGTTTAGTCTGCTCTGCAGCACATGGTGTTGCACTACCGATTATGATCATTGTGTTTGGACAAATGACTGATAGCTTTGTCAGCAGTGGCATACAAGTAAATATCACTGGTAAGACCTGCCTTGTTCTCTTGTCATGCAATTTTTAAAGAGTAGTTTTAGTATTAATGATGGTTGTTGATATCTGTTATAGCACTAATGAAATTGTCAATTCTTTAGGTTTCTTTAATCTTTTTTCCTTACTTGTTACAAGCACTTTCTTGATAATGGGTGTTTTTATGTACTTTTTGACAGATTTGTGAGGTATCTAATATTTATATATAATTTATTGCTCTGTTATTTTAAACTTACATTTATAAACAAAAATAACCTGCTTTTTAAGGTTTTGTCAGAAAACACAATATAATACATGTATATTTTGTTACTAATGCCAAATACTATGGTATGATAGGGTGCTGGTGTCTGTTCTGGTAGTATTATGCACAAGGCTAAACTAAACCCTAGTTGGGGCATCACTCTATTGCACAGCATTCACACACATGCAAACATTCTCACTCATACTGGTCCAAATTAGTGTTGCCAGTTAGATGAACATGCATGTCCTTAAAATGTGGGTGGAAAATTGGAAGTAATGTACTTAAAATGAGATGTGAACTCAGGACTCTGGAGCTACCTGTGAGGCAAGAATCCCAAACACCATGCCTTTATTCCACCCATTACTGCATACAGTAAGTTTAAAATATACAGAACACTTGAAATTGTATATTATATGTATTATAAAGTATATATACATGTTATGTAATTTATGTATTTTCAATTTAAATAGTTATCTAACCAATTAACTTTTATCAACCTATAGCCTTTAGCATGTATTTAATGTAACATTTACAGACTTGACTTAATCCAGTTCAGGGTAGTAAAGGGTCCAGTCTATCCTTACCTCTCGGGAACAAAGCAGAAACCAGCCCTGAGCCATCACAAGGCCCACCTATGCACATACTCACACCTCCATGGGACTACTTTAGAATCCCCAGTTAACCTAATATTAACATTTTTATGGATTTAGGAGAAAAACTAGAATACTCAGAGAGAAAAAGAAACACACGCAATAGAATACTGAGAATGTGCTAACTTTGCATGAATAATTATGAGACTCAAGATTTCAAACCCAGGATGGCAGATGTGTGAAGCAGCAGCACTAACCACTGTATAACCATGTAACACAAGATTAAACTACAAAGTTTTAATTATAGCTTGATATTTTTGAGTCTTCATTGTTTATCTGTACAGTACACTCCAATCATAGGTCTTCTAAAGTAATGCATTTACCAGTTATTCAATGGATTTAAATTATAAGCAAAGATGTAACACAAGCCTGATTTCAGAATTCTTCCTTTATGAAAATATTGGACATTTTTCTTGCAGTATATAGTGTAATGTGTATGTTGTGCTTTATTAAAAGAATGTTCAACACCAAAAAAGTATAATTTCTCAAGCAACTGATTTGTTTCATTTACTCCTCCCTACTTTAAAATTGCATTATGTCTATGTTGTCAATGTGATTTTAAACTTTTGTCCCTTACTTGAACTTTGATTTGTTTAAACAGTAAACTCCACACTGAATGCAAGTAGCTCAGACTGCCCTCAAGTGACTGGGGTGGATATTGAAGCAGATATGACAAGGTATTATTTTCTTTCTTACATCATTTTATGGGTCCCTAATAGAATATAATGGAAAGTTATAAAAAAATGTTCAAATTCTATATAATCCATTTGAAAAGACCTACTGTAATGTTAAGTTTCTGGAGTGTTTTCTGAGTATTTGTCCTCCATAAAAATTAAATGTTAATTTATTTCACTGATTGCAAAAACAGTGGATTATAATATTTTATGTATTTTTTTGATATTAAGGCCACTGTTTTAATGAGACACTAATTCTTTATTATGATGATCTGAAGGCTGACTTGCACAAAGCTTCATAAATGGAATACCATCTAGTCACATTTACTGTAAAGAAAGGAAAAAGGTATTTACAATGAAAAATGAATGAAAATGTAACTGGTACAGAAAAACTGAACTAAAATTATTTTCTCTTTTTGTCAGATATGCATATTATTTCATCGCCATTGGATTTTCTGTGTTAGTTCTTGCTACAATTCAGGTAGCAACGTTTCTGCTCAGCTCTTCAAGACAAACACAAAGGATCCGTGAAAAATTCTTTTATGCAGTTCTTCATCAGCACATGGGCTGGTTTGATTCACATGAGTTAGGAACATTAAACACAAGACTGACTGAGTAAGTTTCATTTTTATACTGTATTATTAAGAGCTTTATTCAGTCTCTCTAATGGACAAAATAAGCCTTCTGAAGAAACCATTTTACAAACATTACACTTTTTAATGGTTTGGACCACCCCAGTGCAGAAATGCTTGTTGATATGCGAGGAAAATTTGAGTTCTTGGAGAAAAAAACATGAGGACATGGGGATAATGTGCCAATTACACACAGACAATGGTCAGACATGGAATTCAAACCCTAGATTCTGGAGCTGTGACAAAAATAAGCCTTGTGGAGAAATGAGTCTACAAACATCATCTCTTTTGCATTGGTTTGTGAACCTAAAATATATATTTATGAGAAAGGTGCTATATAAATAAAATGTATTATCATTATTTTTATATAAACATTAAAATAGTGGGCAGTTGTGGGTTCTGTGTTGCTTACAACAGTTCAGTTTTCAGAGTTCTGAAATCTTTTTTTACTGGAGATTACAGTAGTTAAATAATGCTTTATTTCAGTAGTTTCAAAAGGCAAGACTCAGCACTCCAAAGACAGTAAGCAAGCAAATTAATTTTACAAAACAGCTCCAGGGTTATATATAAATTGATCCCCTATGGCTACTCATTGTACAAAACTTTGGGTTGAAATGCAAAGTATAACTATTTTCAGGTGGAGGAAGTATTTTACTGTCAAAACTCAAACCACTTTAAAAAACTGAATTACTTCTTTGAATGAAAAGTGTTCTTTTGTAGTAACAAAAACTTTTTTCAATCATGGAGTCTGTTTACTTTCTCACATGGCTGTAGGTTCTTTGCTTAATTGGGTTTGGAAAAAATTTCAAAACCAGCTATATAACGGTTACCTCTAACCTCTTACCTGTCTCACTGTCCATATCGTAAGGCCCTCTAATTGCAGGCTTCTTTGCTGTCTGGGACTTTTACTTCCAAGTGTTTACTTCAAACCAGTTCACCAGCAATACAGGCTTCAGAAGAGTGTTCTGTTATACTATTATTGGACCGCAGCTTGACAAGATACAGTATGTGCATTCCAGCTTCCTGGCAATGCTAATAGCAATCATATAAAAACACTGATGTAAGCTTTTCTTAAAAATGATTTTGTGTCAAAACCAATATCAACAAATATAAGCAACACAAAAAATGGTTTGTGCAGTCTTTATTCAGTCCTAGACGACAATTTCCAGACACATATTTTCTTTAGGTGTAAGTATATACATTTAATCCTCTTTTCTCAGTGCCCAACTGCTAAGAGAGAGCTCAATGAAAGTGCCTGTTTCAGTTTTTACAAAACAGAGAAAAAGAGAAATGCTCTTTGTAGATGTCCATTTCTGCAACTGAGCCGAGCTCTTTACAAAAGTGTCAGATAAGCAGCGTCTGAACTAAAGCCCTCCCATCTCACACACAAAAACACCATTGCTTACTTGTTCCCATCTGTAATAGCAAACCTCACAGTTTTATCAAAAAACACAGAAAATGTTATTGAATCATTACTATAAAGTCAAGGTTATTTTCCATTATGAATCAAATGCTCCACTTCCTAACTAACGAAAACACTCTAAATCCTGCTTTCTCTTTCAGTTTTCCCTGAATACACTGCACTCTTGTTCCATTTGACAAGACTTTCAGGCTAAGGGCTATAACATGAAATATATCCCACATGCATCTGTGATAATAACCTCATCAGAATTTATTTATGGACAAGGAACATGGTTGCCCAAAAACTTTCCACATTTAATTTAAAATATATGTTTCCCTGAAGGGTAAGGAAGAGTAAAAGACCTCTCCACTACCTTCTAAATAAAAGCAAGTATGCCTGGAGTGATTGACCCTTATATGTTTGAGTGTGTTCACATACAGCATTCAAGGCATGTTCCATTGTGCTGTACATGACCTAAGGTTGATGCTTCTTTAATTTGTAGAAAATAAATTCTAATTTTTTTCTCTTATCTGTATGTATATTTTGCAAATCTACATTCCAAAATTCTCTTCTTCTGCTATTAAATATATTGTGTTTTTACTGGGATAAAACTTCACGTATTAAAATTGTATACGATAGTATATATTTAAATACAGGTTTACTGGGTTCGTGAAGCTAAGTAGCAAACTTGAAATATTGCTTGTTTTATTCATTATGATAATATTTCAGATAACAGACAGCTATTTGTAGGGGCCAGGCAGCCCTTGGCCTTCTTTAGATAACCTTTAATGTGTATTTACTTCATTTAATGGTGGTAGCTCCAATTTTTTTCTAGGATTACTATACAGATAGCAGTTTTATCTCTACAATGTCTCCATGCAAACGTACAACATCAGAATAACTGATCATCATTCCCAAGTAGCCCATAAATAATACATTTAATGCCAAATCATCAAATGAGTGAAAACTCTTAAATATGTTAAGTTTAGGCATCTCACAGCTTGTGCTATAATATTGTCTGGAAATCTGATAGCCTTTGCCATCATAGACATGAGCTATCTGCCAGATAGAAGAGTGAACAGAAAATGTGCAGTGTAAGTAGGTTTAGAAAAGATATTAAATGTTATATATGCCAGTCTGGAAATCAGAGAAAATTAATAGTGTTGAGGTGTCAACCAGTAAATTTAGAATTGGTACACACCATTCTCTCCCTATAGCTACCTCTTCTCCTTGACATAGATTGCCATTTGAAACAGCATTGGAGAGGGATAAAATATGTCCATTTAAAATGTATGCACGCACACACTATGTTTATTGCATTGTATCTGTTGGATTTTTTTGTGCTTTATTGACTGTTTTATGTTTTATTTTAAACTGTACTGTAAATGTGCATTATTCTTTGATCTTGTTAACAGGTAGAAAATAATATAAAAATAAACTGAAATAAATTTAACTCATTTTGATTGTGAGGCTATGATCCATAACAAAGTGGTCCTTAGTAGTTGTGGCAGCACGTATAAAGATAATTATATTGTTAAAAAGATTTACATTTTCACTGTAACTGATCATAAAATTTCACTAAATTATAATGGAAAGGCACTTCGTTCATGAACACATTCTAAGTTCAAGGAAAGGAGCAAAGTAGAAAGTATTAATCCTACAAAATAAAACATTACATATACGGGGGTAGTGCAACAAATGATTAAATATTAATTTTAACTTTTTGTGGATATTACACATGTTTTGTTAGTGTAATTATACCTGTAATTTTTATTTTCAAACAAAATGGGGAAAAAATATATCTGTCATCATTCCAGACTAGACAGTGCCAGTCATGTATTGTGGTTTTCAGACAATTAGAAGAGGTTTTTATCAATCCACGGAAGTCATGATTTTGATCTTTTTGTGCTGTTGTTTCTGTAGTGATGTTAATAAAATAAAAGAAGGCCTTGGAGACAAAATCTGTATCTTTCTTCAGTTCTTCTGTACCTTCATATCAGGGATTGTCATAGGATTTGTCTATGGATGGAAGCTTACATTGGTTATTTTGTCAGTCAGCCCTCTCATTGGAGTATCAGCAGCTGTGTGGTCAAAGGTAACAGTTTTATTCTTTTAAAGTTATAGTTTCAAGAAATTGATCCTAAACGTTGTATTGCATACAATGTCTGAATTTATAAATGCACAAAAAAAATAAAACTATGTTTTTGGGTATTTTTTGTAATATTCTGGTAAAATACAAATAAAAGCTTTCCAAAACAAATGGAAACAGTGATAAAAGCTTCAAAGCATAATCTGCACTGTTCAAAACCAAAAAACAACTTGAAATATACATAACGTAGGAATAATTTCAGCTCCACACCCTCTCACCTGTGTCATGCATTGTCTTCTTGCACATTCATGCCTCCAGTTCTGCCTTTCACCGCTCATTTGGAATCTCTTCCCCAACTGTTTAAGCCAGTCCAAACCAGAATCCCCAGTGAGGCAGCTTTTATCATTGATAAAACACCTTAGAAATGTTTCAGTTAAGTGGTCTCTAGACACTCTCCCTCTTTCCATACTCTAAGTAAGAATATATTTTGCCATGCTTTTAGCCACAGAGACAAACCTTAGCAGCTGAGATGAAAACATATGTACTAATGGTGCAAATCTCACTTGTGAGGAAACTTCATTTCTTTTGTTTGCAAAATGAGTATCTTTTTCTCTACTAATTCAATTTAATTTAAATTGTTTCATTCATTACTACCAAAAAGATTCAGACATGAGTAAATTATTTCCTGCATAAAATAGAATCTCACAACAGTCTACTTACTTGGGAATCATAATTACACAACCATTTTAAGATTTATTCAGCTGGTCATGTCTACATCTTACATTAGCTGTGAGAAATAAAATTGTTAAAACAAATATGTTTCCAAGTTCTCTATATCTTTATATGTACATTCCAGTATATATTAATAATGCTTTCTTTATAAAATTGTAGGTTTGCTCATTTGGATCACAAAACTTCTACAGATACATAAAGTGAATTCTTCTGACATCTAAAACAGAGATCATATGACACTACTTAACGTCTCATTCTGTAACTGTGCTGCCTGTATGCATATTATGAAATTATGAAAGGCATCAGAAAAAATACAAATTTGTAATGGCTTGGTTAGCCATAAAAAAGAATTTCTATGCAAAATATTCCTTTATGCATCCATTGTGCATCAGTTACAAATAATTACAATGAAATAAAAAGAAATTGATTATTTATCAAAAAGTATATTAGCTAACCAAACAGGCCTGATTAATTAGATTATCTCATCATTTGTCAAAATTCTTATGTTCTTATTTTAAATATGGAACCAGAGCAGGAGGCACTTTAAGGATGAGATGTTACTGTAAACTTCATTCTTTCAAGACAATCCCGTTTCCGCAATCTTTTAAAAAATGCATCATATAAAACATATGGAATGTATTTGGCATAGGAACCTTTATTATTCAATGACATTTTTCTTATTTTAATCAGATTTAATATGTCAAAAGCTTTTACCATTAATGGCATTTTGTGGTTGATTCAGAAGTTCTTGTTTTACAGATTCTGGCCACTTTGACCTCAAAAGAACTAACATCCTATGCAAAGGCAGGTGCAATCGCTGAAGAAGTTCTGGTTGCAATACGAACTGTTGTTGCTTTCAATGGACAACATAAAGCTTCTGAAAGGTATGTTTATTAATATACAGATGTGGGTAGCACATATGAATTGAGTATACAGAGTTATATTTTAAATAAAAAGGACAGCCTGGTTGTGAAACACCAAGTTGAAAAAGCAATATGAAGCCACGAAAGAAGTAATGTGTATGAAAGCATGTAGCCAATATGAATTTTTTCAGGTGTAGAATTTATAGATGTTTTGTTTTTCAGGTTAAGTTATTCCAGTTTCTAAATATTCTTGCTAAACTTTGAAATAGCCTGAAAGCCCCTTGTCCAGCGTTGTGTTTAGCAGGCCACAACCATAGCATTTCTGCAATAGTCCACACCTTGGTGTTGAAAATTCTAGCACCCCTAGTTTTCGGCTCTCCAGTTAAAAAAAAAAAAAGTTGCCTCTTGTACTCTGGGTGTAGTATGACTACTGTCACTAAGAATTATAATGCTTCTGTTCTCTAATGACTCTTTAGCTTTCCTCCACTAATACATTAAAATCTGGTTCCTGGTGGTTTTTTATCCTGCCATATTTTACTGAATATCCCTCTTCTCTTTGTTTAA
>JANRMT010062841.1:55915925-55965608 GCA_026402145.1 Polypterus bichir lapradei | reverse complement strand
ATATATATATATATATATATATATATATATGTTATATATATTATAGTAAAACACATTAAGTAGGGATGAAAGGTCAAAACATCAAAGAATATATAGATTTTTAAACAAAAACAACATCACAAACCATTGTAACTACTAAGAGTCCTGAATCTAAAAACCATATTTATACCAATCACACATGTCAATAATGTAGTTTAACTAAACACATTTTAAGTAATTTATTAGATGCTGCTAATGTATTTTGGAAATGGATTTCAAGGACTACGTGCTCCTATGTTGCATACCCATTGGTTGTTCATAGTTTAGGCTTTATCACACCCTAGTATTGGTGTTATAACATATTGTCAAGCAACAAAAATATCCTTACTACAGTTTCTTGACCACCTTCATGTGTTCAGAGTTGACACTGTTCTAGTTACCCATCTATTCATTTTTAAAGCCACCTCAGAATGGTGGTTAGCCCATGCATTATAAAAAAAAAAATCCTGGAAATGAAAAGCAGGGCGACGATATATGATCTTCTCGGAAGTTCTTGGAAGACACTTAAAAGACCCGCAAGACGCAAACAATATCAAATAACACTCAGTCGTGTAAAGGGATGTAGCACACACACATCCTTTGCTCTCAGCACATATAAAGCCTATAAGGACAGTGCGTTCTAGATTAAACGTCAACAAAAGAAGAAGAAAGAGCAGCGCGGAGAAAAGAGACCCAAAAGCGTTGGAGAGAAAAGGCAGATAAGAGATTATGAAAGCAGTATAATTTGAAAGGCTCAAACAAACAATGGCGTGATACACATGCAGATAAAGGTAAAGAATATGAAAGCAGTAAAATTCGAAGGTATTGTAGCGTCCCAGCCAGGTTGAAGCCTTTTTTGTTTTAAGTGACTGTTAGGTCCGATTGAGGGAGGGCGGAGTACAGCACAGAAGACTGATAGCAGCGCGATGGCACCTCCTTAGCATGCGTTCAGTCGCCCCCCCACCCCTTGACAACGTGAGCAGCATTAAACGTCCTGAGAAAGAGATTTAACCATGCCCGGGGCCGGAAATAAAGGCCAAGTATTGTGTTTACAACGTCACGTGAGACATCATTTAAAGCAAGTCCACAGACATCTAATATAGCAGTTTTTGGATTGCTGTTGGCGGACACACTTCATGTGCTCCCAGCTCTTAAAACAACAAGAGACAAGAAAAACTTGCAGCTAGCCAGCAGCAAAAAGCCTTCTGATGATCAGAATGTTTCTCCTTAGAGTGCGTTCAGCCAAACTAACCCTCGCCCTCCACCCCCTTCACAACGTGAGCGACAGAGATGCGAAGTGGCAAAAGGACAGCTGCTGTACACAGGCAGAAAGCAGCACAGAGAAAACAGACTCAAAAGTGTTGGAGAGATAAAAAAGAAAAAGGAATAATCTGGATGCAAATTCAGAAAATAAGGAAAGTAATTATTACCCCGGAACAAGTGGAATTGAAAAAAAGCACTCCAATCTGGACATTGGCACTATACACATGCAGAGCAGGTTAAATATTATGAAAGTAGTGGAAATCAGAAAGGCTCTAAAAAAAAAAAATGTTGGCGTGATACAAATGTGGAGAAAGTTAAAGAATATGATAGTAGGAAAATAAAATATAAAAAGAAAGAAAGTACAGATATCAGGAGCGCAAACAAATGGAAATTATTACTCAAAAAAAGGAAAGAAATCACCACGGACCAGGTGTCATTTAAACAAAAGCAGGAAAAAGCAAGGTCAGAAATAAAAGACAGAGTAGAAATCAAAGTCATAAAGAGCTTAAAAACAAGGGGGCCAAACACATGCAGAGCAGGTTAGAGATAATGAAAAATAGAATTCAAAAGACTCATAGAAACACATGCAGAACAAGATACAGAATATGAAAGCAGAAAAAAACGACAGATTTTTACAAAGTAAACATCGCATTAGCGCAAAGAAAGAGAAATTATTACTCGGAGAAATAACGAAAAGGCCAATAGAGATCCAATATATGGACATAGGTGATATGTCAGAAGTATGTAAATTTTTTAAGGCTTTGAAGTTTAAGTCAAGAGAATTTCAAAAACGGAGTTTACCTCACATGCATTTATTGGTTACTTTGCAAAAAAAATGATTAAGTGCTGATGATATAGATCGTTTTGTCTGTGCTGAAATTCCAAACAGAGAATCTTAAATTATGGTACAAAGTCATTAAACACATGTCTCACTGACCTCATTAAAATGATTCAGCACATTGGGACTCGAAAGATTCCAAATATTGATTTTACAGAACTTGAGAAATAAAAGTGAAGCTAATGAAATAGCAACAAGTCAAAGAAAAAAAAAATCTTAAAAGTGTGTATCTGGAAAAACAAAAACGGGGGTTAGCGAGCGAAGCGAGCAGGGGGCGAAGCTCCTTAGTTTTACATAAGAACAAGCCTTAGATGAAATACCAATCCATTATTCCATATATCAAAAATTCTCAAAAAGCTTTTCAACAGAGTGAATGCTGTATCTGTGATAAATGTCTTTATTTTTTCTTTTAGATTTTGCAGGGATTGAATCTGAAAGTGCAAAGTGGAACAACAATTGCCTTGGTTGGAGCCAGTGGCTGTGGAAAAAGTACAACGATTCAACTTCTACAACGATTCTATGACCCTCTAGGTGGAGAAGTATGAAAACTGCTACTACAATTTATATTCTGTTTCAAGTTACATTTGTGTTGCAATCATGAATTTTAGTTTTCTTTATGTTCCTTCATGAAATACAGTACTTTATGAATGCCATCTGTAATATTCGTACATTTATGTTTTCTTTTTAATCACCATCAATGAACAATTGATTTTTCATTAAAAGCTCTTTACTGACTATCCTAGTAGTCTCATAAGCATGACATTGTAAGTTTAGTTGGATTTACCACTGTAAGGACAAAAGAGAGAAAGACGATAAAGTACTGTGGTCCAGGAAGGTCCCCATTAAATGGCAGTGAAGCTACAGTGTAAACGTTTACTGAGCTTCAGTGTCTGAGGTTGGGTTGCTTCTGTGGGCTGTCTGGCTCGAACAGTCACAGTCCATGTAATGAACACCGACTGCTGGTCGTGATATTTCTTTTATAGCCAAGTGACAGGTAGGATAACGGCTTCCAGGGTGGACTGAGGTCTCCATCTCTGTTGGAAGAGGATGACAGGTTAGTAACTATGCTTCTCCCCCATTTTTCCCCTAGCTTACCTTGTGAGTTGAACTTTCCACACTCTCTTGTTGCAGGATCCAGTGTGAAAAATTTGAAAAGGTTAAAGTTAAATGCAACAGAAATTATTTTTATTTGCAGGTCTCTAGATTCTAGTCTAATTTGATTACCTTAAGTCACTAAATCAAAGCTACATTTTTGATTTGTTTCATCTTAATGTAGATCACTCTTGATGGACAAGACATTCGCACCCTTAATGTCAAATGGCTAAGGGAGAATATTGGCATAGTAAGTCAAGAACCAGTGCTTTTTGCCACAACCATTGCAGAAAATATACGATACGGCAGAGAAGATGCAACAGATGCAGAAATTGAGCAAGCAATTAAAGAGGCCAATGCCTATGATTTTATATCTAGGCTTCCTGATGTAAGTATCTTATGTAAATATCCTAAAGGTGTTTGTATTATTTTTACTCATAATCTTAAGTTTTATTCATGAATTTGTTTTGTCCCGTTTGGATAATGACAAGTCACTCCTTAGTTTTTTTCTCAATGGATTCTGTACTTTTTACATTTGAGAATACAGTGCACTTCTTCTGTTATAGTTTAACTTTGAAATATAAAACTCCTATTTTAAAAGGAAATTAAAAATCTCTGTTTTTCTGTTTTTTTAGTAATCTAGAAATGTCTATGATTTTTTGGATTCTTTGATACAAATTTAAAAAAAACAACAATATTTAAAAAGCCTCCAAATATTCATAAATGCAAATACCAGAACACACTGTTTATACTGAATAATGTATAAGTGCTCTAACACAGTTTAAATGTCACTCTTTGTCACATTTAAAGGGCTTAAATACCATGGTTGGGGAAAGAGGGGCACAGCTAAGTGGAGGACAGAAGCAGAGGATTGCCATTGCTCGGGCTATTGTCAAGAATCCAAAAATTCTTCTCTTGGATGAAGCAACCTCAGCCCTTGATAATCAGAGTGAATATATTGTCCAGACAGCTTTAGATAAGGTAAATAAAAACAAATTCAATTTCCTTACCACAGTGATTATACCAGGGTTGTCTGTGCTAAAGGGATGCAAATGTTTTTGACCTATAACTTGACTTTATTTTAATATACTACTTGGCGAGGGCAGCTGCTATATACAGATGTTAATGAAGTTGGTGGAAAGGTCCAAATGTTTTAATTTTAATGGGTGAGAAAGTTCCAATACATTTTATTATAGTATTGATTTAGAGGGTGATAGAACCCTTAAGAAACTAATAAATAGTAACCCACAAGGCATCAGAAATGTTGGACAACCAAGAAAGCAGTGGATGTAGGAAGTGGAAGCTGATCTGAGAAATCTCCAACTGAATAAATGGAGGAAAAAAGGCAAGAGACAAAGAGCAATATGCAGAATCATTAACTCTTTAAGGGCTAATTATTTTCCTTTTTTCCTTTTCTCCCGGGACTGCATATTTTTCCAAAAATCTCAGTTTTGCAAAAAGCAATGGTTTCACACATAAATCACCATAAAATACTTATTTATGGCAAATGTCAATCTGTTGTTTGTTTCAGGAGCCTCTTCAGGATGTAAATTCACATACTTATTACATACCTGTTTGTCTCATCACTCATAAGCTGCAAAAGGCACTTTCTGGAAATAAAAGTCGACATCTGCCCTAAAAGAGTTAAGCCAGTGGAATGAAAATTGATTTATATAATACAAAAACACTTTTATACCTGCTGTAACAAAGAAAGGGCACTCTGGAGCAGACTTCTATGTTCAGAGACACATCAATGTAATTCAGATTAGTGTTACGAATGGTAATTTATTAAACCAAAACTGTACATGGGAGGATAAAGGAAAAAAGAATACAAATACAAAAGCAGGATATCAGAATAATAAATGTAAATGCCTTCTGGCCTTTTCTTAACTTATCTGACTTAACTATGACTGTATAGACTCAGAGTGCTGCCCTCTTTTCCAAAATTCAGTGGCCTCCTCTTCTTTCAAGTCTTAGCTTCAATTCCACTCCCAACTTCAAGATCATCTAACTTCTGCTTCTTCTTTGTGTTTATGCTGGTCCATATCCTATATGAGGGTGCATTTCCACCACTTACTGTATTGGAGTGTGAGGTAGATGTGTCAAATTCAGATTCTCACAACCAAATTTGTTTATACTAAAAATTAAGTACTGCACTCCATACATTATTTGACCCATTTTTTACTTCTAAAATCTCTGTCACTCCAAATCCCTTTGTATTTTCCTTTTTTTTCTTAATAATTCTTACTTCCTCCATGCAAACAAATCATGTTCTACTGTTTTACATAACATACATAATTCAAACATTTTATATCATTAACATGCACCCCCATGAGTGCTAACACTGAATTTAAACAAGTTTGTCCAAGTCTCAGTCTTTCCAGCCACACATCCTCCTTTCTCCTTCTACATATCAGACCTTTTTCTGCGCTAACTCACATAATACAAAAACTGATTTGGTTATCTGACTTGAGGAAGTGGAAGCTCTTATAAGGCTACTACCAGAAACACCTTTAGTTGTACTCCAGCTTACCAGGGAGCACTATCAGGTCACCTCTATACCCACAGATACTCCAACAAGTACTACATTTTGCAGTAGCCTCTTTGGGACCCTTTAACTCTTTAGCAGAATATTACTGCTGCAGCCAAAGAGTGTTCTGGGAAACAATTGCACCGACAGAGCTCACCTATAAGCAAGACTCTATTGGCACAGCATGCCAGCTAGGACAGGGCATCCCAGCCAAAATGTGTATTGCCTTGCCATTTATGCCAACCTTCTGGTCTTACTTACACTGCCTAATTCAAGGTAGGTCCCTGGGGGGGAATTCAGTTATTTGGTCATGCTTTCTATTAATTTAATACATAAAGTATTTCAATTTTAGGCAAAATTACAAAATGTACTTGCAGTTCACTAACATTCTTTTTTTATTCATTAGGAATTTTTTTGAAAAATGAACGCAATAAAAAATAACTTATTATAACAATATTGCAGTTTGACTTTGGATAAGTACTCATCTGTAAACCTAATATGTTACGCATTCTTGTAGCTGTGTATTTATTATTATTTTTTTAAACTGCAGGCAAGAGCTGGTCGGACTACAATTGTTATTGCTCATCGATTATCTACAATCAGAACAGCTGATATTATTGCTGGATTTCAAAATGGAGTTGTTTGTGAGCAAGGAACCCACAGTGAGCTAATGGAAAAAAAAGGATTATACTACTCCCTTGTCATGCAGCAGGTATGGGACATAGTGAAATATTTCTACCTATTTTTTTTATTTTTTTGCTTCACTGGACTAGATAGTAATACAGTATAAACATCACAAATAATATGTTGGTGAGTTTTTCTTCATGACATCTCCACAAAAATGGGAACAGTACAATTAAATGTAATTTACATACAATTACATAAATAGCACCGACATTTCCCAATTCCATATATCTAATTCACAATTGCATACAACTTCTGTGTCAGAATTTAAAGGCAAGCTAAATAAATTGTCCCCTTTGTCTGTTTTCCTCCCTGCTCTGAAACTGAGATTTCATATAACCCATCAGAATAGTTTTGTGGCCTGTTTATATTAAATATAGAGGATCTCATATATTTCAATAAGTAAAAAATTGTCTGCTGGTTTGTCTGTTGTATAGGAGTTAAGCAACCACAAACAGAATAAAACAAAATCAAGTGATCAGTGTGCATAACTTCCACAGAATAATTATTATTCATCGTTACCTCTTGGATTATACTTGATGCTCCATTTTCTGCTAGTATGATTTATTTGCCACAGTCTCTTTTCTTAAAGTGAGTAAACATGAAATTTTTTGAAGAAATAAAGACATAAATACATCATTTACCCTGCTAATGCCACTTATTTTCACTTGAATGCTCTGTGACTCCAAAGTAAATAACTTGATGCACCAATTTTCATGAAGCAGTGATATATTTGACTTTCTGTTAAGAATTAAGGAAAAGCCCCAGTTCGTTTTCAAAATATGCTCCAGGTGCTTCATTCCATTACTTTTACTTTGCAGTACCCCACTTCAAATGTGACTGTACTCACTTTCTTACTTAAACATAGCAAGAATTTCTCACTTTAAACAAATTACAGCCCTCTCTCACTCATGACTTGTTTGTGAAGTTAAAAGCAAATTTTCTTTCTACACCTTCCTTTTCCTGTCACTTCCTTCCTGCATTGACCCAACAAGTTTAAAATGAACAGGCTTTCCCCCCAAGCTGACTATTTTTGAGTAACATCCACCCAAAAAATATATATATTTGGATGCGTTACCTTGTATGTTGCACGTTTTCAGAACTGTTTCTACATTTAATTAGCAGTTCTCTTGTTAGAGAATTCAGTATTTGCCTTATTTAAGGTGATTTGCGTACAGGAACAACTACAGTATTTTGTGGGCAAATTATGGCAAAGGGTTCCCAAGGAACTCCACTCCTTTTTGCACTTCAAAAGACTTACCGTAACATTATTTCATTAGAGTGCTGCTGCTTCTGTGTGATTGTGGATGCTGATTATAGTAAGATGTTTTTCAATAAACCGTCAAATATATCACACAGCCTACGTCCCAAAAGCAACCTCTTCTTTCTTGTCGATACAAAATGGTTTATATAATCTGAACATTTAGATTTTTTAATGTACAAAAGTTTACAGTGCAAAGGATGTAAGCTTGCTGTAAAAACACTCAAACCATATTTTAATTCCATATACTGTACATAAAATGTTAATTGATTTGTTAATGTTGAATGTAGCTGTAACGTTAGTTGTAAAATGAAAACACTCATTTTAAAAACACTTGTCTAAAAAAATGCAAATATACATTACATTATTTTGAAGTTCCTTATTCTAAAATAATTGTAAAATGAATTTTATATGCAGAGTGAAAGAGTTAATTTAATATTTTCAGTTGTCTTGTATTACTCTTTATATAAGTGTTGGAATAATTTGGCAAAGTTTGTCTTAGTTTAAGCTGAAAAAACAAAAACCATTTTGAATGTTTACATCTTATTAGTTTTGGAATCCTAAAATGAAAACACAACTATACTTCATTTAGCCTCTACTATAGATATGTTACTGCTGGCTCTCTATACACCTCAGCACTATTAGCCACTGAACAAAAAAGAATATTGTTTTTTTTAAATTTTATTAATGCTTATACTACTCAACAAGATAAGATAGTCACAGATATAAATTTGTTACTGTAAGAATACAGTTAAAAATTATTAAAAACATATTTTTTAGAGTATGAAAAGCAAAGATGATGATAACGAGTATGAGTCTGATGAGATGGATGAAACAGAAGATGAACTAGAAGTCCTTGAAAATGAGAATGCTGGTGATTCTGAAATTAAAAGCACAAGAAGTCTCAGCAGGAGATCAATACGACGGCGATCTACAGCTAGAGGTTCCAGAAGATCACTAAAGAAGAAACAAAAGGAAGGAGAGGTGCAAATGCTTTTTAAAAGCATTCAAATTTGATACGAGTCTAAGTTGTCCTATTAATGAATTACTATGTTATATTTGAAATTTATCAGTCAGTCATACATTACACATTCTTGACTAGCTTTTGACATTATTCAAATATATGACATATGAAGACCACAAGGCTGCCTTTAATTAAATTATAATTTAAGATGTAAAAAAAATCTGTTAAACATTTAGACTTAATTATATTTTTGGTATATTTTAGAATATTTTTACTTTTTTAAAGGAAGAGGAAAATCTCCCTGAGGCATCATTTCTTAGAATACTATCTCTAAATAAAAAAGAGTGGCCCTACTTAATTGTTGGACTGCTGGCTTCTTTAATTAATGGAGGCGTGTATCCATGTTTTGGGATAATATTTGCAAAAATTATTGGAGTAAGTATACTTCTAATCAGTTAAATTATGCAATTGTAATATGCAGATTTTTATTGCTTACCAGAAAACTGCAGAGAATGTGGAAAGATATTTATAATATAGTGTCAACATTTTGCAGAACAATGAAGGGAATTTAATTCTTTTTAAAAATATTATGCCTGATTAAATGCAGAGTGTATTTTAATACTAAATCATTATTTGCTAGTTTTTGTTGATGCAGTAATATATATAATCAGACCATTCTAAATTAATAATACTAGCACAATGAATACATTATTTAACAATGCTTCTTAATTTGTAATTGTAACAGCCACGTTAAATATTTTATATTTTTAAATATTCTTACATTTCCTGAAGTTAACGTGTAAACATTTAGTCTATAGCAACAGGAGCCAGAAGATTTTTCACCAAAAATTAATGCTGAGATATGAACACCTTTTAAGAAGAAGCCAGAAGTGAAGTCAGGGTCAAGTAAAAATGTCAGTAAGCCAGGATGGCAGTCAGAATACCAAATGCCAAAACCCAAAGCACAAAACCAAAACTGAATTCCAAAATCAACTGAAGCAATACAGGCCTTAAGCTGACTATTGATATTTATTCTGAATGATGATAAACAAGATGCCATATTTAGTCTTCTTTTTAAGATTGTTAAGCCAAAACAAGTATGTAGTGCATGCCATGTTAAGTACTTTTGGCACCCTGATGTCAGACACAATGGTGCAGTTCACATAGCTGACAACTATGCCTGGAGATGGTAAACTATGTGGTTCTCAAAACATCGACACTGTAAGTCAGAATACTTATGCCTATGTTTACCGTTACTGTTCCACTATCTTCTTTGTCTCCCTCCTGTTTTCTCCTACATCCCCAAAAATGTGTATTTTATGTCAGTTGGTCTAATATGATTGAGCATAAAAGAAAAATTGTCCTTTGCAGGGTATTAGTATACCATTCACAGTTGTTCATGCCTTATACTCCTTCTCCATTTTCAAATATAAAACACGAGACTCTAAACCCCTGGATGGTGTATATCAGCTTGCTGCTAATCACATCTGATAACTACATTATTCAGTATAGTGGTGAGAATACTTAATTATCAAAGAGTCAAAGTAGAAACCATTAAGTACATTTCAAAATTCTACTCACTGCCACATGCCTTTTATAGAAATCGTTAAAATAGTTATACAGTATATTATAATCTATGCACAGTCTTAACAATTAAATTCCCTAATAATGTCTTCAAAGGTTCATTTAACACACAGTATTGCATTTTATTTTTAACTTTGTTGAAATATATTGAGTAATGTAGTAAAATATATCAAATTGTCTTTAACAAGATTTTTCACATTCTTTTAAGGTGTTTGCTGAGACTGATGCTGTGGTAAGGAGTCAAAAAACAATCATGTTTTCACTCCTATTTCTGCTGCTTGGTGCAATTTTATTAGTGGTAATGTCCTTGCAGGTAAGTAAATCTACTAGTAAAATACTAGTAAACTATATTTGATTTGATCATGTATAGATACATTACTGTATATCACTTTAAGACTATAATATATTGCATCATGATAAGGCTTTGAATAAAGGATGACGATATATGTTCAGTATTTGCTCAGTTTCTATTTTCTTCTCCTGGTGAATTTACTAAGGACATCAACTAGGTAAGGCAGAAAATACATCAGTTTTCCTTGAAATAATCTTGAATTTATCCTGAAGTTTTTGTCTATTCCCAGGCTACTACAGAAATATAATGCCTTCAGTACTTCCTCAATCTGTCCCTGGATCTCTTGTTAGTGAGAGTTGCCAGGAATACCACCTAACATATGTGAACAGAGCACATTTCTGTAGATTTCCAAACCACCTCAAATATCTCCTCTTGAAGAGCAAAGATTTTCTGATCTTCCTGTCTTGCTAAACTTCTTAGACTGTCAGAAGAGAAACTGTAACAAAGAAACCTCCATTTCAAACAGTTTTAATCAGTTTTATTTCGCTGGGTCACTAAACAAATCTTGAGACAAAGGTTGAAGACATAGACTGATTAGGAAATAAAGAGTTTTTTTCTGAGAACTATAAACTTACTTTGGAAGCACTCTCTGACATTGCCACCACTGTATTGGCGAAAACTTTGGTCAATCTTACGTTTGCTTAAACACCCAGTTCTTAATAGTACCCAAGTTATTTAAACACTTTGGCCTGCTGTTCATTCATTCAAGAAAGCAAACTGGTCTTTGTTAAGAAAATAAGTATTATCAAGTGTGGACTCTTGCCACAGTCTGTCATAAACAAATGTAATCAAGAAAACAATATCATCTGCTAGTAACTGTCATGTAACTATCTGGGGGCTCCTTGCTGTTCCCTGCATGAAACTCACAAAAAGGAGAGGAAACAAAATGTATTCTTAGAAAATTTCTGCATTCACATTAAATTGATTTAAGTGAATGGCATAAATGTAAACACAAGTCTGGCTATGCAAATTCAGAGACTGTACTGGACGCAGTAACGGGCCCTGGATAGCATATTTCCAGATCACCTCCCTCAAGACGCCAAACAGTGCATAGTCATAAGTTTTAAGTTATTAAGAACTTATCAGTTCCTCCATATATAGTATTTCAGCGCTGTTTGAATAATTGTATTAATTTTGCATTTCATAATGCACTTTATGATAGTTATTCAGCATATTTGATTCAATATAAATTACATTGCTATTCATGTTGCATAGTCACATGATCTGAGAAGTTAGTTGCAAAATTAAAAAAATATATTCATGCATTCATCTTTCCTATTCAAAAGAAACATAGTTATGTGCTGTCAACAGTTTAGTGTAGTTCTAAAATTTATTTGCAAGATTTGTCTATGATAACAGTTTGACAGCAATAACACTTGACAAAAGAATTTTGGTGTTTTCATATTGCATACTCAAAGATTCTATAAAAAACTCTGCTAATTTTTATAAATTCAATAAATACTAATGTCATAGCCTACATAAAACACTCTCGGAATAAATGTTAATTAATACAAATTCTAAAGAACTAACTGTTTAATGTTGATAACCCTTCAGATTTCTGACCCCTGTTTTGTGCGTACAGAATCACAATGAAACAAAACCTTTTCTAGCAAAAGCAAACCCTATACAGGGTTTGCACAAATGCACACACCTACATTTCCACTCATACTATGCCAGTTGAGTGCCGCCTGTCTTTGATTAATGAAGTGAGAGTCTTATGAGGAAAGCATCATGAATACAAGAAGACCATGCAAATTGCACTCAAAGGACATTCCAAATGTGAATCATATTGGGGCAAACTGGTATAAAATGGCAACAAAGTATCTATTCCTTGATAATGTCAAAATAATACTAATGACTTCAAAGCTAAGAATATATTACATAAATGTGATTTAACTTCCCCTAATTAGCAGAATAATTCAGTTATACACTTTTTAGACTCTTCTTACAATAATTACTTCAACACTATATTCAGTTTTCCATGCATCCATCCATTATCCACCGCTTATATGAGGTTGGGTTGCGGGGGCAGCAGCCTAAGCAGGGAAGCCCAGACCTCCCTCTCCCCGGCCACCTCCTCCAGCTCTTTTGGGAGGACCCCGAGGCGTTCCATGGCCAACCGGGTGATATAATTGCTCCAGCGTGTCCTGGGTTTGCCCTGTGGCCTTCTCCCAGTGGGGCATGCTGGGAACACCCCCCAGGGAGGCGTCCAGGGGGCATCCTAACTAGATGCCCGAACCACCTCAACTGACTCCTCTCAATACGGAGGAGCAGCGACTCTACTCAGAGTCTCTCCCAGGTAACTGAACTCCTCACCTTATCTCTAAGGGAAAGTCCAGCCACCCTGCGGAGAAAACTCATTTCTGCCACTTGTATCCATGATCTTGCTCTTTCGGTCACTACCCAAAGCTCATGGCCATAGGTGAGGGTAGGAACATAGATCGACTGGTAAATCGACAGCCTCGCCTTTTGGCTCAGCTCTCTCTTCACCATGACAGACTTTTGCAGAGCCCGCATTACTGCGAGCATTACACCGATCCATCTGTCAACCTCCCGCTGCATTCTTCCCTCACTCATAAACAAGACCCAGAGATACTTGAACTCCTCCACTTGAGGCAGTAATGTGTTCCCAACCCGGAGAGAGCATTCCACCCTTTTCCGGCTGAGAACCATGGCCTTGGATTTAGAGGTGCTGACTCTCATCCCCGCCACTTCACACTTGGCTGTGAACTGCTTCAGTGAGAGCTGGAGGTCACTGTCCAATGAAGCCAACAGAACCACGTCATCAACAAATAGCAGAGAGGAGATTCTAAGGTCACCGAACCAGACCCCCTCCGCTCCTTGGCTGTGTCTAGAAATTTTGTCCATATAACGTATGAACAGAATTGGTGACAAAGGGCAGCCCTGACAGAGTTCAAACCTCAACAGGAAACGACTCCGACTTATTACCAGCAATGCTGACCAAGCTCCAGCTCCTCCTGTACAGGAACTGAATGGCTCGTAACAACGAGCCTTGTACCCCGTACTCTTGGAGCACACCCCACTGGATGCTTCAACAGACACGGTTGAATGACTTCTCCAAATACAAAAAACACATGTGGACTGGTTGGGCAAACTCCCATGCCCCCTCCAGGATCCTGGCCAGGGTGTAGAGCTGGTCCAGTGTTCCACGGCTGGGACGGAATCCGCATTCTCTTGAATCCGAGATTCGACCATCGACCGAACTCTCTTCTCCAGCACCCCTGAATGGACCTTACCGAGGAGGCTGAGAAGTATGATCCCCCTATAGCTGGAGCACATCCTTCGGTCACCCTTCTTAAAAAGGGGGACCACCACCCCGGTTTGCCAATCCAGAGGCACTGCCCCAGATGTCCATGCGATGTTGCAGAGACATGTCAGCCAGGACAGCCCCACAACATCCAGAGCCTTGAGAAACCCAGGGTGAACCTCATCCACTCAAGGGGCCCCGCCGCCTCGGAGCTTTTTAACTACCTCGGCGACCTCTGCGCCTGTTATGGACGGGCCCCCCCGGAGTCCTTCAGCTCTGCTTCCTCTAAGGAAGACATGCTGGTAGAATTGAGAAGATTCTCAAAGTATTCCTTCCACCGGTCAATAACATCTGCAGTTGAAGTCAGCAGGGCCCCATTTCCACTGTAAACAGTGTTGGTGGAGTACCGCTTTCCCCTCCTGAGGCGCCTGACGATTTGCCAGAACCTCCTCGGTGCTGACCGAAAGTTGTTTTACATGGCTTCCCCAAACTCCCCCCATGCCCAAGTTTTTGCCTCTGCAACAGCCGATGCCGCCACACAATTGGCCCGCCAGTACCCCTCAGCTGTCTCTAGAGTCCCACTGGTCAACCAGACCTGATAGGACTCTTTCTTCAGCTTGACGGCCTCTCGAACTTTAGGTGTCCACCACCGGGTTCGTGAATTGCCGCCACGAGAGGCACCGACAACCTTGCGGCCACAGCTCCATTCTGCTGCTTCGACAATGGAGGCTCAGAACATGGCCGATTCAGACTCAATGTCCTTAGGCCTGCCTCGGAATGAGTTTGAAGTTCTGCCAGAGGTGGCAATTAAAGATCTTTCTAAATATCCCCTAATAATCAACCATATTATCTATCTATCAAATTATCGTATAGTTGTTTCCGTAAGTTTAGACTTGCAGCACCAGTATATGAAATGACATGTAACAAGACGGTAAAGAAATGTACACACCTGATTCACAGATCAAATGTTAATATTTGCAAAGGTGCAGTTTATACCTCTTTGTTGTGCCTTTATCATCTAGATGCAAAATTTTATATTTTTGTTAATTTTCATGTAATAGAATGCAAACTTCATTCAATTCATTTTATTCAATGTTTTGAGTAAAAGAAGATACTTATACAATTATGTTTTATAATGTAGGGTCTTATGTTGACCCTATTTTCCCCTTTATATTATTTATTGTGTATGCTTAACCACAATGCTTAAAATCCATTACACTATAATAATACAGTGGAACCTCGGTTTGTGTGTTTTGCAAATACGTTGCTATTGTTATTTATATTGAGCTAAAATTACTAAGCCCCATACACTTTTGCAAGACGAGCTAAAATTTTTAATAAATTTTGACTTGATAAATGAGCGAGGTCTTGTGTGTGTGTGTGTGTCTCTCTCTTTCACGCGCGCACGGGTGTGTGTGTGTGTCTCTCTCTCTCACGTGTGTGTGTGTGTGTGTCTGTCTGTCTGTCTGTCTGTCTGTCTGTCTCTCTCTCTCTCTCTCTCTCGTAGGCAATCATCTCCTATTCTCCATCTGAGTTGGCATGCCTCACTCATATAGTCAACATCCGTACGAGCATATACTGTTTACTATAGCATTGTGACTCTGTGTGTGTGCACGCGCGCGCGCATGTGTGCTGTGACATGTGAATCCCCGTCTTCTGCCCCAAAACACAAAGCTGAGTCTCAGTACTTTAACAACACCAGCTTTATTCAGCTTGAAACAGCAACAGCGCAGTTATTTATTGTAGCGGGATCTGCCACTCTCCGATATACAGACACAGGAGTCAGGCAGGGTCGTTGCCAAGTAGTACTGTGCCCTGCATATTTATAATGTTCCTTGTATTACCCATCGACGGCAGGTGCTTATAACATGTCCACAATCTTTTCGGATATACTTTTACGGCAAACTGCTATAGCGCTGGGAGATTGCGATTGCTTTGGGACGCTCTTCTGTGTGTCATCCCATTGGGGGGAATCCCACAGAACTTTAGAAACTCACTTACACCAGACATGATTCTTTTCAAAGGTAAAGTGCAGGTTAATTTGTTTTATGTATTTTTACTTTATATTTTGTATTAATCATTTTTATATGAATTTAGGGTTGTGGAACGAATCATCTGAGTTTCCATTATTTCTTATGGGGAAATTCACTTTGATATACAAGTGCTTTGGACTTGCGAGAACGTTTCTGGAACGAATTATGATTGCAAACTGAGGTTCCACTGTACTATTATGGTTACCACTCTATGGTCAGATACACTGCTTCAGTTCAGCACTTCTTCCCCCCTCCTTCTTTTTATATAGACAATTAGACAGATTAAAAGAACAGATAGGAGAAAGAGCTACAGCTTTTACTATGTATTATAGGTAATACATTTTATTATAACTAGTGCCATAAAAGCAAATAGAATTTGGCTTTGCAAATCAACACCATACACCCTGATATGTATAATTAGATGTGTAATTTCAGGTGGTGCACTAACTTATAGTTGCAATCAATTCTTCCTGGTCAGCTCATCATCTGTACAGGCCCAGGCAGCCTGCTTGTCCATTTTCCTTGCTCTTTAAAAAGTATTACAAGTAAAATGCTAATTCTACAAATAAAGACATACAAAGTATTTATTAACTTGTATGTAACATATCACTCCACTCACTAATAGGTTAATTTTAACAAATTTCCATAATGGGTAATTATTTCCTAACTTTTTAAAATTGTGAATAAAAAAAGACAGTAATAATAATATTCACATCTTTATTTTCTAGGGATACACATTTGGAGTGTCTGGTGAGACTCTGACTTTGAAACTGAGATCACTTTCTTTTAAAGCAATATTGAGACAAGTATGTATTTTTTTTCTTCTGAGTAATATAAACTGCTTGAAATGCACATTCAGATTAGTAATATTTCTGTACACAATAATGTTGCATGTAAAATAATAATATATAATAAAAATATAATCCATCCATCCATTTTCCAACCCGCTGAATCCGAACACAGGGTCACGGGGGTCTGCTGGAGCCAATCCCAGCCAACACAGGGCACAAGGCAGGAACCAATCCCGGGCAGGGTGCCAACCGACCGCAGAATAAAAATATAATATAACATAATAATATTTTGTAAGCGATGCGCAAATACCTGAATGAATATCTGCTTATAGTTTAATGTAATCTGTATATCATACATTATACAGGTGTTTTATTTGATGTGTTATTTTTTGTTTGAGAATTTATCCTCAGTTAATAATTTTTACAATTTGATTATGTAAAACATAGCCCAACCATCATGGCTTTGAGTCCTATACTTGATCAGTCTGTGTGGAGTTTGCATGTTCTCTCCATTTCAGCAAGGGGAGTTTCTCCCACATTGGGTTAATTAGTGGCTCCAGATTGGTCCTATGACTGAGGGTGTGTGCATCAGTGGACCAGGTGTCATGTCTGGGAATGGTCCCAACTTTGGACCAAACAGAATCTGGCCCCATGCCCCTAAATTGGATTGAGCAAATATGTAGTGTTTTTTTGTTATTACGTACCAAAACATAAAAATTTATAATGCAATATGTATGCTGTGTGCAAATTGGCAGAATCTCATGAACCATAAAACAATGTAAGACTATCATTTGGTTAGATAGAAATACAGTAACAGACAAACTAGAAATGCTTTGTTTGTATTTGCAAATTTGTACACATTCTCAATTGTATGTAACACCACCTAAAATAATTTTCATTCATTGCATTTTCTGAGTGTTTGTTATTCACATGAGGTCCAAAGGAATAATTTAAATGTAAAATTGTATCAAAAATATCTAGAAATGAGCAGTTTATTTATTAAGTTAATATTACCTTAAATTGTTAGGCATCTTGATTCCTGAATACTTAAAATATGTGATAGTTATTTGTAAGTGTATTTAATGTAGGTTTCTGTTACAAAACATGTTAACATGTTAATTTAATATTATAATAGGAGATCAGTTTTTTTGATGATCATAAGAATAGTGTGGGCGTTTTGATAACAAGACTTGCAACTGATGCCTCTCTTGTCAAAGGGGTAAGTATCATCTGTGGAGGATAATGCTTATGAAGAAATTAATCTACAAAGCTTGAGTAAATAAAAAGAAAAATATAGTGTTATGTTATTAAGGTGTTGCTTTTCTTTCTTTAATATCTAGGCTGGTGGTTCAAGACTTGGACTAGCTATTCAATCTATCTGTAGTCTCTTAATTGCTGTAATCGTCGCATTTGTATTTAGCTGGCAGCTAACCCTCCTTATCTTAGCCTGCATTCCATTTCTTATTGGAGCCAACTTCATTCGAATGAAATCTGTGGCTGGCCATGCTTCCAAGGATCAAAGTGCTCTAGAAGCCTCTGGAAAGGTATTTTCTTTTTTGTTCAATAAATTTTAAATAAAAATTATGTGCTATCCGTGAACATGCTTCTGAAGAAAGAAACAATTGCAAAATGTACTGTTGTGTCAATTTAGGAAGTATTACTGTACCACTGTCAGCGGATATAAGTGGGTGTCTAGTACTGGTTTGTGCAGTTTTGTGTATAAACTGCAATATTTTATGTTTTTCATCGTGAAGCATTGTAGTTATATATACAGACAAATGTCTGAGAAAAATGAAAACAAAGGCAACGATTTGCTTATATTTACAAAAGATAATTACAGCAAAACTTGTAATTTTCAGATATTCAAAAGTTATTAGTATTCCTTATGAACTCAACTTTCTAAAAGGTTTGGTTAATAATTCACAATCAATTTAGTACTGCCTTAATCTAAAAAACACTGGCACGTACCATTTTAATTAAATTACAAGCACACACAACTTCTCTAGGCACATACCATGACCAAAACAAATTTTGTGAAAACCTTCAGAAAACAGATTTCAGTATCTATCAGTATAGAAAGAGTTAACTTGACATCAGAGTACATGACACAGTGTGAGCTCTAGTAAGAAAACATGTCAAATGTAATAACTGCTGTTGCTTTCTCGTTGAAAATTAGGATGTGAAACTATATGACTAGAAATTGTAAGGGGTGATTGATTACACAATTCCGTCCAAACTTTTTGTCAAAAGTCAAGGCCTACTATTTTTTTTTTTTTTATATTTTTATTAATTTTATTACAATCCATACAAAGCAATCAAGTTTTTACAAAAAGAAAAATTAAGTTAAGAACAGATCAATCCCCACCCCTGAGAGAGAGAGCAAGCCAAACGGCGTTAAATTTAAGGCTTGTAAACATACCTAAATTAATAAATTCTCTGTGCTTTATGAACTTATTTTAAAATACTACTGATTAGATCCTGCCATGTTTTGAAAAAAGTCTGTACGGATCCTCTAACTGAGTATTTGATTTTTTCCAACTTCAAATAATATAACACAGAGGAGAGTTTGGGTTCTTCCAGTTTATCAGAATAAGTCTGCGTGCCAAAAGTGTAGTGAATGCAATCACAGTTTGTTTGTCTTTCTCCACTTTAAACTCATCTGGAAGAACACCAAACACAGCTGTTAATGGGTGAGGAGGGATTGTGAGTCCAAGGCTATCTGAAAGGTAATTAAAAATTTTTGTCCAGAATAAAGTTAATTTGGTGCAGGCCCAGAACATGTGACCTAGTGAGGCTGGGACTTGGTTGCAACGTTCGCAGGTTGGATCATGCCCTGGAAACATTTTGGAGAGTTTTAGTCGAGACAGATGTGCTCGATATATAATTTTAAGTTGTATAATTGTATGCTTTGCGCATCTGGAGCTTGAGTGAATTCTCTGCATTGCTACTTTCCACTCCTTTTCTGATATATTAATTGAGAGATCTTTTTCCCAGTGTCCTCTTGGATCTTTGAAAGGGAGGGATTGTAAAATGATTTTATATATTGTAGAGATGGATTCTAAGTCCTTGAGATTGAGCAATATTTTTTTCCAGCATGGATGAGGGTGCAAGATGAGGAAAATCTGGAAGGTTTTGTTTAACAAAGTTTCTGATTTGAAGATAGTGAAAGAAATGTGTAGCTGGAATGTTAAATTTGGAATGTAATTGTTCATAGGATGCAAAGACGTTGTCTATATAAAGATCTCTAAGCAAGTTAATTCCAAATTTTTTCCAGATATTAAAAACTGCATATGTTTGTGAAGGTTGAAAGAGGTGGTTCTCTTGCAGGGGTGCCACAGATAGAAGCTTCTCCATCTTAAAATGCTTTCTACATTGGTTCCAGATTCTAAGTGAGTGGAGCACAATTGGGTTATTTGTATATTGCCGATAGCGTGTGTTTATTGGAGCACAGAGCAAGGAATACAAAGAAGTACTGCAGGATTTTACTTCTATTGCGGTCCAAGCCTGTGTATGTTCTTCTATTTGTGTCCAGGTTCTTATCACCTGTATATTTGCTGCCCAGTAATAAAACTGGAAGTTAGGGAGAGCCATGCCGCCTTCTGCCTTTTGTCTTTGTAAGGTCGCTCTTTTGATGCGTGGATGTTTTGAATTCCAAATAAATGAGGTTATTGTTGAATCTAATTGCCTAAAGAATGATTTATTAATGTATATTGGAATGTTTTGAAATAAAAAAAGGAGTTTAGGAAGAATATTCATCTTAACAGTGTTAATTCTTCCAGCTAGTGTGAGATGAAGGGTTGACCATCTATGCAAGTCTTGTTTAATTTTTTCCATGCAGACGGCAAAATTTTGTTGATATAGAGCTTTATGTTTACTTGTGATGTTTACCCCGAGGTATTTAAACTGTTCTGCAATGATAAAAGTTAGGGTATCTAATCTAATATTATATGCTTGTGAGTTAACTGGAAAGAGTACACTTTTATTCTGATTAATTCTGAGACCAGAGATCTTTTGAAATTCTGTGAGTGCTGCTAAGACTGCAGGCACAGAATTTTCTGGGTCTGATATATACAGTACCATGTCATCTGCATATAATGAGATTTTCTGTTCCAGTCCTTCTCTGCTAATCCCCTTTATCTGATCAGTATTTCGACAATGTATTGCCAGTGGTTCAATGACAATCGCAAACAGCAGCGGTGACAAGGGGCATCCTTGTCTAGTGCCACGTTCTAGTTTAAAGTAGTCTGAGCAAATGTTGTTGATGCAAACTGAAGCTTCTGGGTTAGTATACAGTAATTTAATCCATGCACAAATGTTTGGGCCAAACCCAAACTTCTCCAATGTAGTAAAAAGGTATTTCCATTCAATCATGTCGAATGCTTTTTCTGCATCCAATGATAATAATATTTCAGGGGGGTTTGATTTAGTTGGTGAGTATATTACATTAAACAGGCGTCGAAGATTTGAAGATAAGTGCCGGCCCCTAATAAATCTAGTTTGGTCTTGTGATATTACCGAGGGGAGCACTTTCTCCATCTTTCTGGCTAAGATTTTAGAGAGTATTTTAACGTCGTTATTCAGAAGTGAAATTGGTCTGTATGATGCACATTGTAATAAGTCCTTATTTTGTTGTGGAAAGACATTGATTAGTGCTTGGTGAAAAGTTTGTGGAAGAGATTGGTTATCTCTGGCTTCTGTAAATTTTGCTAATAGGAGGGGAGCTAGCTGAGCAGAGAATTTCTTGTAAAATTCTGCAGGGTAGCCATCAGGGCCTGCTGCTTTCCTGCCTTGGAGTGACTTCATAGCATCTAGTAATTCTGATAACGCCAGAGGTTTATCAAGTTCCTCCACACTAGAAGCGTCTATTTGTGGTATCTGTAATGTATCCAGAAATGCATTAAATTGTGTATTGTCTTCCTTAAACTCAGTAGTATATAGGGATTTATAGTAGTCTCTGAAAGTGTGCATTATATTTTTGTGTTCGTCGATTTTATCTCCGTTCGTGCTAGTGATTACCGAGATTGCGTTGCACACTTCTTGCTTGTGAATTTGTTGAGCTAAAAGCTTATTAGCTTTCTCCCCATGTTCATAGTAATGATATCTGGATTTGTAGATTAGTTGTTCAGTTTCTTTAGTTGTCAAGAGGTTTAATTCTGAATGTAGAGCCTGCCTTCTCCTATGTAGAGTCTCGCTTGGTAGTCTGGCGTGTTCTTCATCTATTTTAATAATTTCGCTTTTTATCTCTGCTACTTTTTTGGCCTTGGATTTATTTCTGTGGGAAAGATATGAGATAATCTGTCCTCTTAAGAAGGCCTTAAGAGTTTCCCAGAGTATTCCTGCAGAGATCTCAAGGGATGTATTTGTCTCTAGAAAGAATTTGATTTGTTTGGATATAAATTCAGTACAATTCTCGTCAGCTAATAGAAGCGGGTTGAGGTGCCATCTGCGGGGTGAGTGTATGGGGCTTAGTAATTTTAGCTCAATATAAATAACAATAGCAACGTATTTGCAAGATTTAATCTTAGGCAAGAAGTTATTGTCTATAAAGAAGTAATCGATCCTTGAGTAACAATGATGGTGAGTAGAAAGAATATGTTCTTGAATTTGGGTTTAAAAACCTCCAGGGGTCTGATAAGTTGTGATCAGTTATAAACTTTGTAATTATCTTTGCGGTATTAGATGCCGTTCCCCCTGTGGAGGAAGTCCTATCTAAAAGTGGATTTAGAACACAATTAAAGTCCCCAGCCATTATAACTTTATGAGTGTTCAGATTGGGAATGGATGCAAATAAATTTTGTATAAATTCCTTATCATCAACATTAGGTGCATAAACATTTATCAAGATCATTTTACAGTTAGATAAGTCTCCCATGACCATTACATATCTCCCTTCAGGATCCAATACTACATCTGATGCTACAAATGGTACAGTTCTATGTATGAGAATTCCCACACCTCTAGTTTTCTTCGTAAAACTAAAATGGAACATTTGGCCAGTCCAGTCTTTTTGCAGCCGGAACTGATCCTTGCTTATTAAGTGGGTTTCCTGTAAAAATACTATTTTAGCATTTAGACCTGTTAGGTGAGAGAGTACTTTCTTTCTCTTTAATTCGTGATTCAGGCCTTTAACATTCCAGCTTACGAAATTAACTCTCCCATCATGGAGACACTGATTCTGAGTTTTTGATGTCATTTTATAGTCTTATTATAATTATAAAGAATGAGAGGATAGATTAGGTATAGATCAGGCCTGCTCTCTTTCTCTTCCCCCTTAACCCCCCACCCTCCCTTTTTGCCTCCCCAAGTGAGGCTAAAACCCACTTCACACAGTCCCAGTCCTCTGACATACCCAGAGACAGAGCACATCCAAAGCAAAACAAGCCCCAATGCAGCGGCACTTTAGGGTTAAAAGATAGAGATGAGATATCTCTTATTAAAAAAAAAAAAAAAAAAAGGAGTTTTGCACTTAAAATATATATATAGTCTTCAGCAATTTTAGTGCATTAAGATGATACACCCAGATAATAAACCCTGGGGATGGTGTTATAAATGTGTCCAGAATAAGCATAACAAGTCTTAATGCAATAATGCAGTAATAGCAATAACAATAAACCAAGGGTATGATATTGAACAGTCTCGTTTAGGGAAGAGATGAAATAATTAGAAAAGAAAAAAAAAAAGGAGGAAAAAGAATAATTAAGCACAATAAAACATAAACAGATAGCGCCCTAGTAATACTAAGTAATAATGAGAATATATTAGAATATATGCTGATAAAAACCCGTATTTTAAAACGAATAGATCAGACAAAAGATTATTAATCCTTGCTTTATCATTAACCGCCATAAGTCACTATTATGTATCAGAATAGTCCCGGGATCAGCTTTCTTAATTCCTTTTCTGCTTCTTCCTTGCTAGCGAAGACATAGAATTGACCCTGCCATTCCACTTTCAGTTTTGCCGGATAGAGGAGGTTGTATTTGACACTGGCTTGCCGTAACTGCTGTTTAATGTTATAGAAGGCTGCACGTTTAGTAGCTGTTGCTGAAGAGAAGTCAGGGAAGATACGAATGTGGTTATTTTCATATATAATATTTTCCTTGTTTCTGAGGAGTGCCATCACCTCTAGCTTAAATGATAATCGTTCAAAACGAACTATAAAAGATCTTGGTCGGGGTCTAACGGTGTTTGATCCGCGTACGCGGTAAGCCGCTGCTATCTCAGATTCTGCTTTAAAGTCATCTCCGATTATTTTATAAAAAAGTTCAGCTGCGAATTTCACAGGGTTTGAACTTTCTCAATTCTCAGGCAGACCTTCAATTCTGACATTATACCTTCTACTCCCATCTTCCAAAGCAGCCAGTCTGTCTCCAAGTTTTTCTCCGAGTATTTTGCATTCGGAGCTGACATTTACTGCTTTTTCCTCGGCACCGGCAGCTACATTTTCGGCAATTTCAATCCGATTCTTGAATGTCTCCTTGAGATCCTCCAATTGATCAGTAAGCATGCTCAGTTTAACCGAGTTTTCCTGAATGCGCTCTTCAATTTTACCCAGCACCTGTCGAAGCTCAAGTTGCACCACTTGACGCAACCTTTCATTTGCCTGTTGGAATTCCTGTTGCAGCCATTCATTTACCTGTTTCAATTCCTGTCTCACATCTTGTCTCATTTTTTCGCTTGCCTTTGCCCTTGCTTTCTCATTAGCCTTCTCGCTTTTCTTTATATCTTGCGTGAGCTCAGCGAGCAACACCTTCAGTTCAGACAGTTCAATTGTGCTTTCTTGTACCGTAGATAAAACAGCAGACTGTAGCCGGTGTCCTCGCTGCTCCCGGCTCACGTAATTGCGTAATTGAAGCCGCGGACTTCAAGGCCCTTTCCAGTTTCATGTGATCTTCTCCGATCGGCAAGCTATCCAAATCTGCACTCACGATCCCACCTTCGCTCCCCTTTTCGCTCTCAGCCGGCGACGATGTAGCGGACCGTGGTCCCGAGAAGTCTGTGCTTTCACCCATCTGATCCAGGTCTGTCTCTGAAAGGCCGTATCTTGAACTGGGGCTTGCTGATCGTAGCTTGGGTGTAGCTTTAGTTTTCGATTCTTTCGAACCCCCCCTTCTTGTTGGCCATGTTTATATGTGCTTACATATACTGTATACTGTAGCAGTCCCTCTCGGATTGAATAAATACAGGATATCTCAGGATAATAAGCAAATAATATGAAAAATAACACCGCTGCTAGCGGAGCTCCACTTCAGACGTCCATCTCTCGCATCGGATGAGACCAAAATCCAAGGCCTACTATTATACTGCAAACAGAAATATGTATTGACTCCAAAGTTGGACAAATATATATATATATATATATACTAGCAAAATACCCGCGTTTTGCAGCGGAGAAGTAGAGCGTTAAAGAAGTTATGAAAAAGAAAAGGAAACATTTTAAAAATAACATAACCTGATTGTCAATGTAATTGTTTTGTCACTGTTATGAGTGTTGCTGTCATCAAGGATTTGATTATCATTATTTCTTTCAATCAGGTTCGTATTTGGAGGACGTGTTGTTTTGAAGTTACATTCCGTGTTTGTCAACCGTTGTAAAGATAACAGGTTTTATTCATCGAAGTGTTCACTACGCAGATCGCTACTCGTGAATGTAAGATGTTTAACAGGCATTCCCGGTATTAACTTGTGCTAAACGTACCATAATGTGATGTAAGGGGAGTTGACTGTAAAAAGGCAAGGAGGCACGTATTTTGAGAGAAAAGAGAGAAGACAGTGAAGGAGCGGAAAAGTGAGAAGGAAAACTGTTTAAATAAAGAGCTAGGAAGGTGAATGGAAAGAAGCACCCAGCGGTAAATCAAGGAAGACTTTGTAATAAGGACGGTTCGGTGCACGTAGAAGGTGTAACAATAAGATTGTTAAGCCTTATGATAATGTTCCCGCATGGAGGATTTAGAGAGACGCACTGGGAGAAGTATAATCTGAACCTCTCTACAGTTTCGTTTATTTTCGGGTTGTAATGTTCATCAAATTTACGTATCATCTAGTCCAGTGGCGGACCGTGCATTTCACACCTAGGCCTTCAGTAGTGCTCCGTCTGAATCAACCCGTCCCTCAAAAACTAATTTATGGTTATAAAACCATCTTAATATGCAGAAATACAGTATAAAGAGCCGCTGCATCGCAGATAACTCCTGTAGCCACAATAAATGCCTTTATTGAATAGACAAACCAGGGGTGAACAAGTTCCTTTCTACAGCAGCTACAGCCACGACACACATAAAAAACATCAATAATAACTCATAAACTTGCAATATTATTTAGGAAAATCGCAACATTTTACTCACCAAAAATTCGGATTATTTGTAAACAAAATCCATCCTCCTCTCTTTCCTCAAAAACAGTTCAATTACTCTGTCATACAGATTATCCGTGTGCTTCAGTTCCTTAAAAAAGTCCCTTTCTATCGCAATCGAAGCTAATGCTGAAAGTCGAACCTGCCCTGTCGTATTTCTGGCATAAGTTTTAATTCGCTTTACGGCTGAAAATGTCTGCTTGACAGAAGCAGTGTACACGGGAATGGTCACCGTCAAATATACCAATGTGTACAGCTGCCCCATGCTCTCATTCAGATTTTTCTGATGAAGGAAGTCAAGGAGATCAGTGGGAGATTTTCCTGCAAAATCATCCATGGCATACATTACAGTCAGTTCTGTTTTTAGTCGAGACAGATCAAAAACTGCTCCGTGGCTCTTGTGTTAAACTGGAGAAGACTGCATGTGGGAAATTTTTCTTGTATTCCCGAAACTTCTGGGGGTCAAGGAGCGTGACAAACATCAGTTTTTTTGTGGTCTTGAAATCCGGTCTGTGTCTGGCAAATAATATTGACCAGAATCCTGTCATGGAGTTGGCGGTAGTGCGCGCGAGGATCTTGCACTCGGAGCGTCTGCGGTGCATTCAGTGGCCGCGTAGAGTTCCTCATATCGGCTTCTATCTAATCAATGGGTCTGAATACAGTGACATTGCCGTAAGCCTGCTAGAGGGCCCTACTGACACCAACTCAAAATCTGATTGGTTGAAGCAACAGTTTAATCGACATTTATTCTGTGTTAGAGGGCCTGCAGAACGGATTGTGAAGGCCTCTCTGCCTGGCAACAAATGATGGCTGAAATGTGATTGGTTAAATGCTTTAATACGAAAATACATGTCTGGAAGCAGCACAACCATCAGAAAAGCTATGAAAGGAAGCGGACAGACTATTTGGAATTATTTAATAAGTATTCATGGACAAAATATAATTAACATCAGCTTGTGATTCAGTTATTTTTTTAGCCCAGCAGAGAAGGCCTTACAGGCCCTGACGGCCCACCACTCAAGCTCATGGTTAACTCATCAGGTCTTACATCACCGGTCAGCGCCTGACACAATTCTCTGCCACTCTCTCCAATAAGATAACGGAATAATCTGACCTTAGTGTTTTCCTCTGCCTCCGGCATTGCAAGTTTTGTGTATAATGTGAACTCGTCCTTCCATGTTCTCTATGACTTCACCAGGTCTTTAACATCAAGGCTTTATACCCTGTGTCTTCTCATTAAACTTGTATATTGCGAATATCTTGTGCGATCTTGCGATGTCCACAGCTTTATTTAATTTTAGCTCAGACCCAGCACTTAAAAGTTTCTCTCGCACTTTCGCTGAGGGAGGGTTTCCACAGTAGCTGCTCTTATGAATATGCTAAGCACAGTCCTTCACCCGCGAATATTTACCTTATATGGGTAGGCACTCAATTACGTGGGAGGCGTGATGATGCGAGACGCAACTCCGTCTCACACGGCGACCGAGCTGCAGGTTATGGCCGTATACAGTATATGGACGAAAGCAGGTTCCAGTTATGACCGTTGCACGTAGAATTTCGAAATGAAACCTGCCTAACTTTTGTAAGTAAGCTGTAAGGAATGAGCCTGCCAAATTTCAGCCTTCCACCTACACGGGAAGTTGGAGAATTAGTGATAAGTGAGTGAGTGAGTCAGTCAGTCAGTCAGTCAGTGAGGGCTTTGCCTTTTATTAGTATAGATATATAAAATACACACACACACACACACACAGTACATACAGTAGCGCACTGTCCAGGTTGAAGCCTGGTGGGCAAGTGACTGTTGGGTCAATCAAGGAATGGTGGAGAACAGCATGGATGACTGACTAAATATTAGCCGATCCATGTTTTTTTTATTTGTCACTGTATTTATCTGTAATAATACTGTAGTGATCGGCCTATTCTTGAGCAACATGTCTTTTTTTTGGCTGAGGCCAGAAAAGTGATTGGACAAAGAAATAAGACTTACAGTTCATGTAAATGAACGTTGTCAGCACAAGAGCAGTACTGAACATCCTGAGGCTATAATCAGGGAGATAAATGCGTCTGACGATGAATGAAGAAGACAAGGTATCCTGCACAGGAAAAAGAGACTGGGTGATATACAATGTGGAAAATGAGCTATGAAATGGATAAAAAAAAGTTAAGCATAAATCTCAACTTTGTTCCAGCTGCTGTGGCTGTCAGTGACTGTAGGTGTTGCTTTGCTAGAAACTAAAGTTTAAACACTAGTGAAATTCAGTTCAGGGGTCCCCGGTTTTTAACCTTACTCCTTCATAAATTCTTCTTCCCTTGGCTGTCTACATTTAAGACTGATGCTTCTTCTTTTCTGTACCCACGAAAAGGTCACTACCAAACATAGTACTGACAATTACATATTTTTGCCCTCAAAGCATATTACCAGAAATTATTATCTTCCACTTCATCTAGTAGATAAAACAACCCTAAAGTTAAAATAAATCCATTCATTGCATGGGTTGTCTAAATGTGCAGTGAGTAAACAACATTGCTATTTCTAATGAGTTAAAATAAAACATGATTCTGTGTTAGAATTTTATTGTCTGGCTGTTGGCATGGAAAAAATAAAAGTTTGAACATATAACTGCTGAAAACCACTAAAATACATGCTTGAGTGAACAAATATCATAAAAAAAGAAAACAAGAAACATCTAATAAGAAGAATATATACTCAAAATTCACATTATCCCTACTAATTACATGTTTCAATTAAAAAGAAAAGTCAGTCAGCAGGCAATCCAGTAATTGATGTACTGCAGAAATGTTTTACTCATGTGCAATTATATACTGTTATACCATGTTCAAGAGTAAGGAGCTTCATTCAACTAATATTAGCCCCTAGTAAAAATAATAAAAATATTATTTACAGAACAGTACTTAATTACATAGTACTTCTTACACATCCAGTTAGCTGATGGCAATATACTGAGGCACACAATCTTATAAACATTCTTGTGTGATGCCGGGGAACACAGCTAGTATATATAGAGTCTGGAACAGATGTCAGTATTAATAGAAGCTGATGTTTTGGTAAAATATTTCTAATAGCAATTTATATCATTTTCCATGAAGTTAAAAAACAAAATGCAACAGCCTTTGCAAGTCTGTTATCTCAAAATGAAGTTGATCTTGAGCAAAGATCGGCATTTTATGACTCTCTCTTGCCAAGCTTAAACTTGATCCATAGCAGGTTAGCAAACTATAAACAACTACTTGATGTTAGGAACATGCATTATCATCTTCAGTTTTATAAAATGCACACTCTAGAATAATGTTCTATTAACAGACTGTCAAATATTAAATTATTATGCTAACATGGTCCCCATTATATCTGGAGAAAAGTTAAGACTGAATTCCATGATAAAAACATCTACTATCAGTTTTGCATGGTGGAGGCATTTTTTTTGTAACTTCAAGACCAGGATAACCTGCCATCACAGAAGAAATGTTGAATTCTGCTCAATATCAAAAGAGTATTCAGGAGAATTCTGGTTGTCTGTTACATGAAGCAGGGTGAAGAATAATAAACTGAGAGTTTTTGAAAGGCATAGTTAAAATGCAAACCTAAACCACTGCAGAAAACCACAAATGTCACTTTGACATTAAATATGGGAAATATTTCATTGTAATTATTGCCAATGAATCAATCCAAAGAGGCACTTATTTTTTTTTAATTAACATTAGGGTTTGATAGTTTGATTGATCTGATAATATTCACCTTAAAAAATATGCAATAATACTTAAAATCAGTATTTTTCTCAATGTATAAAAAGCTTCACTGAAACTTAATGGAAATGAAGAATGAGAGGAACTGTTATACTGTTAAAAGAAGAATTTCTAACATGACGTTGTTGTAAAAAAACAGCAGGCTAATAGAGATAATATCACAAGCCTGTTGTATTTAAAATATTTGGCACAGTGGTTAGCACTGATGCTATGTGATCCACCATTCTGGGATTAAAATACACTCCCAGTCATTATCTTTGTACAATGTGCACATTCTCCCTTATACCGTATCTGTGAAGGTTTTCCTAAAACATCACTAAAAGGCACATGTGTCACGTTAATTGGTGGTTCTAAGTTGGCCCCATGTGAGTGTGGATGTGTGTATGAGTGAGGCTTGCAATGGTCCAATATCTTGCCCAGGGCTGATCCTTGCCAAGCATCCAACGTTGCTGGGACAGGCTCTGGTTCCCATTACTTTGAAATAGAGAACACTGTTTTTTATTAAATGTCCAGATGATACAAATAGCAGTAATTTTTTGTATTTTGAAATATTTGAAAAAACTATGCTTCTCAAATTCTCGTTCATTATGAGTTTCATAAAACAATGGTATATATGGGAAAGGTTTTTATCTATTTAATTGTTCAGAAAATATTATTTCTACATTTTAGATTTCCACAGAAACTGTTGAAAATATTAGAACTGTTGTGTCATTAACACGTGAGGAGATATTTTTCAATATGTACTGCAAAAGTCTAAGAAGTCCATACAGGTAGGTAACTTTTTAAATTGTTTTGTTTGATGATTTACTATAACATTCAAATTATACTAAAATGTGAAAAGAATATTGATACAGGGTCTTCCAAAAATTGAATTGTTATCCTATAGCACTTGCAGACTCTCCCCATTTCTGCCTGTGTTTTTCTCTGGCTTTACCTCCCAAATCCTAGGTATGTGCTTGTAAGGTTAATTTTGGAAAATCTAAATTTGTCTGGTGTGAGTGGGTATATATACAAGCATGCCCAATGATGAACTGGCACCCTTTCAATGTTTAGGTCCTACCTTGTGCCAAGTGTGGTGAGATAGGCCGAGCACAAAACCTTGAACTGGAGGAAAAGGCTTGAAAATGGATGATAGTGAAAAATGATGATGATGATTATTACATATAAAAAAACTGATTTATTTCTGTTTTCTTTGCAGGGCAGAACTATATAAATCACCACTCTATGGTCTAACTTATGCTATTGGCCAGTCAATTAACTTTTTTGTAAATGCTGCAGTTTTCCGATTAGGATCATGGCTTATTGCACATTGCCAAACACAATTTGAAAATATGTATATGTAAGTATTTGTTTTTAGAGCTTGTATAAATTGCTAGCATCACCACAGTACCATGGTTATTACTGCTCCCTCAAAGTTCCAGCATCCTGGGTTTAAATCCCATGCCTGACTATTGTTTGTGTGAAATTTCCATATTCTCTGCATGTCCTCATGTTTTTTTCTCCACAAACTCAAATTCTCCTCACATATCACCCAACATGTGTGCACAAGGGTGATCCACAAACCAAAGCAAATAGTTGGTGTTTGTAAAGTCATTTCTTCACAGGGTTTATATTTGTCCATTAGGAATACCTTGCTTACTTGTGAAATTTTATCCTGATTGTGAAACATTTAGAGGTTGCGCTATTCTGAACATTTTATTGCATTGTTACTACCTACGTACTCTTGTGTGTGGATCTTAACTGACGAAGTGATTAGTAAACAAAAAAATCTAAAAATGAAACAGAAAATATTCTAGTGGTAATGTGAAATTTCTAGAACAATCAAGTATTAAGTAAGAGTCTCAAGAACATTATAGCAGTAAGTAGGACTTTTAATTTTAGCCCTTTTGATAACAGGGTCTCAACAAAATCAAAGGAAATGATGCTGCAAAGCTTGCAGCCACCACCGTTACCAGACATTCCTCGATATCTTAACCTGACTAATGATTGAACAGCTAAAGTTGGAGGATCTGGTAACAGAAAGAACAAAGTCCTTCTTTGATATCTTTATTGAAAAAGTCAATAAAAGATTTAATTTGTTTTGTAAGAAACCACCAGAACAGTGAGCAGGTGAACTAATCTTCAACGAACTTTTTAAAAGCGTTCGTCATGCATTCATCAAAGACAGTGCTAATATTGTAGACCTAGAAGTGTGGAATAGTTGTCTGCTACTTAGTTCAAATGGCCTAAAAACTGCCAAAAATTATTTTTATTAAAAATTTGTTTTTTTTTATAAATATAATATTATATTATAAATAATTGTCACCGTTAATCCTTATTAAAAATGTTGTAATGCAAAAGATGAAAAGAAACATTCAGTTATTTGTTTTAGTGTGCAAAACCCATCCTTTCTCATATCACTCTTATTTTATTTATTTGTTTAAAATATTTTATTTATGATAACAGTGTTAAAATATGATTGATTAATTTTGTCAAGGGTGTATGTACAGTAATAATGTGCCCTTTTTTCCTCTTAGAGTTTTCTCTGTAATTATATTTGCGGCAATGAATGTTGGACAGTCATCATCTTTTGCACCAGATTTGGCTAAAGCTAAAGTATCAGCCCAGAGAATATTTGCTCTACTAGAGAAGGAGCCAAAGATTGACATATATAGTACTGAAGGTCGAAAACTGGTAGGTGATTATAATAAACAATATGAGCATTACATATATGTATATATTAGGATGTTTCCTCCCACAGTCCAAAGACTTTGAATTGGTAAATTGTCCCTAATTTGTGTCTGTCCAGGGATTGTTCCTGCCTTATGCCCACTGCTTTTTGAGACAGACTCCATTGTCCCCGTGACCATTTTCAGGATATTAAGATGTTGGTCAGCTGTAATTTAGCAGTTAGCATACCCTACAAATGACTTGCATACTATCTGCTGTTGATCCCTGTTTTGTGGCTAGTGCTTGTGGCTGGCATGTCACAGATTCTGAAAATGTTTTATGTATGATAATTATATATATTTTTACTTTTCCCTTCTATAGGATCATTTTGATGGCAACATTGAATTCCAAGATGTCCACTTTGCTTACCCTACTAGAAAAAAAGTGCAGGTGTTGCAAGGACTTAATGTGAAGGTTTCCAAAGGACAAACACTTGCACTGGTGGGAAGTAGTGGATGTGGGAAAAGCACTTCTGTTCAGCTTCTTGAAAGATTTTATGATCCAATTAATGGACACGTGGTAAGGCAATCATTTGGAAATAGTGATAAAATGATTACCTCTTCTAAGATTGTGACCTTGGAGTGGATAGAAGGCTTATGTGGCTAAGTGATCTTTAGAACTATGTTCTCTGGGTATTTGTACTTCTGATAGGGATAATTTTTCTACATGCAGGAGGTCAAAAATTAATTTTTCCAATTTAGTTTTTAGTTATTTATTTATTTGATTTGCGTGTACAATGAACCACATACTATGTTCTATTGTGCTTAAATAAAAATAGAAAAAACTAGTAATAGTAGTATCTGTATGTCAAAATGAATGCAAGAAGCCAAACCTGGCACATATCTATAATAAAATATAATCTTAGAAGGTGTATGTAAATTCACTATGTATGCAATGTAAGTATAGTATTTAAAATTACATTTGTGACAGAAGCCTATTTCATCTGATCTTCCCTTTTGCTAACTTTTTTTTCTTGATATATTAAATGTGCTGTTGTTGCCATTTTTTGTTTTATTAAAATTATGACATTTTTGAATTGTAGGTTTCTTTAGTGCACTGATTTTTACACTGTTCATCTTCTTAGCTTGTAGATGGAAATGACATTACATCTTTGAACCTTGCCTGGTTACGATCACAAATAGGCATAGTTTCCCAAGAACCCATTCTGTTTGATACATCTATTGCTGAAAATATTAGATATGGAGATAACAGTAGAAGCGTGACACAAGAAGAAATCGAAGAAGCTGCAAAGAAAGCCAATATCCACAATTTTATTGAAGATTTACCACAGGTAAGTCCACAATTCCATTAAGGACGACTTTTAATTATACAACAGATAATATTATTCTATGGGCGGCACGGTGGTGCAGTGGTAGCGCTGCTGCCTCAGAGTAAGGAGACCTGGGTTTGCTTCCCGGGTCCTCCCTGTATGGCGTTTGCATGTTCTACCCACGTCTGTGTAGATTTTCTCCTGGTGTTCCAGTTTCCTTCCAAAGACATGCAGGTTTGGTGCATTGCAGATCCTAAATCTTCCTGTGTGTGTGTGTGTGTGTGTGAGCCCTGTGGTGGGCTGGCGCCCTGCCCAAGGATTTATTCCTGCCTTGCGCCATGAGATTGGCTCCAGCAGAGCCCATGACCCTGTGTTAGGATGTAGTGGGTTGGGAAATGACATGACATAATATTATTCTAACATTAAGCAACAGCCAATGCTCAGTGAAGTGAATGAATAGATTTTACCTTCACTCACCACAGTCACTCAGCAAATGCACTTAAATTGACAAATGGGTCTTTCTGTGAAAAAATTGATATCTATTTATGAAACACAACTACATATGATTGTGGGCTACTATATCTTCAGTATTAACCATCACTGCCTTGGAGGTTTCTAAGGTCACCAATTTAAGGCGGATGCTCTGAATGACTCTCCAGAGTCCACTTCAGCGCCATAGGTTTTTAAAGATGGAAGCAGAGTGATTTTTACTTGGAACAGGCAGGATCTTGCTGATAAGAATGCAAAAGAGACAATCTGGATTCTGCCGTGTATGGCTAGCAATTTAAAGGTAGTTCATAGTTCAGTGGTGTAGATCCATTAAATCTACTAAATATAATGGTATGATAGTGTCTCTTAAGTCTTAAAAGACAACCCTGACCCAAAATGTGATTTGAATGCTTGGCTGTCAGTAAACCCAAAAATGTGGTTTAAGTGCCCCTTTCTATCTTGGGATTCTATCTAGGGACTTGACTTTAGAGTGTGGAGGCAATTTAGGTATCAGCATGATTTCAAACACAGAGAATAAATTACTACATTTTTTTTATTGATTTGACCCTATCAATGATTAAAAACTGAGTCCATCTAATGACAACTGAATGAATAAAAGGACACTTGAAATTCTACCAAAAGTAACACCATATTTTGTAGTCTGTGGCAGTTAATCAGCATGTTTGCATGGCACATTCATTGTGAATAAATAAACTCTAGTGCTAGTATTTGAAATGTACATGTTTTCAAGAGGCATTGACAAGCTCTCCAAAAGGTCTGAAAATAAGAGATGGCATTGCCTTTTTATTATTAGTACATTCATTTATTGAACAAAGATGACTTACCTCTCTAAATTTGATCATATAGTACACACAGTTTTATTTGTAAATTATTATTATTATATATAAAAATACATCTAATTCATGACTAACAAGTTTTTGCTATATAAGATATGTTGAAAATAGACTTAATTTGCTTATATTTGGAGATGTGCTAAAATTCTTTTTGGACCTTAAATGTTTGATTACGTACCAAGCAAGAACAGACTGACTGCAATACTATGAATAATTTTCTAAAGCATTAAATTTTAAATGTAAGAAACACTACTATGAATAACAAATAAATATGAACTGAAAACTAATGTGGTAATGGTTTTCAAATTTGTATTTGTAAAGAAATACAGTACCAAAGTGGGAGACAAGGGAGCACAACTTTCAGGAGGACAAAAGCAGAGAATTGCGATTGCACGTGCCTTGCTTCGAAATCCGAAGGTGCTGCTTTTGGATGAGGCCACATCAGCACTTGACACTGAAAGCGAGAAGGTTAGTAAAAGTGATTAAAAACTGGAGAAGGTATGAAGAGTTGTGTTCATTACCATATCTATCAGATGGTTGAGATGGGTTTGGACGTCCCATGAATCAAGAATGAATGAAGCTACTGGTGACCTTCTACTGTTGAACCATCAAGAGTGCTTTAGCATACTGTATTTCAACATGGTATGCTGGCTGTATAGCAACAGACAGGAAAGCTCTGCAGATGGTAATATCCATGGCAGAGAAAATCATTGGCTGCTTTCTGCCATCCCTGGAAGATATCTCCAGTGCCCAATGACTCCGCTGAGCCAGGAAAATCATTAAAGACCCTTCCCATCCTGGCCACTCACTGTTCTCATTACTGCCCCCCAGCAGGTGGTACAAATGGATTAAGAGTAGAGCAAAAAAGATGTACAGATATTTTTATCTTGATCTTAAGAACACCAGCAACTCTACAAGTAAAGATTAAAACTCAGAAAAGTGTAGAGGTTCTAAAAATACTCAGGTCAAGGTCTAGATCTCCACTTCTTTCAGATGCTGTGGAAGGACTTTAAAAGAGTCGTGTGTATACAAATTTCCTCAAATAGCAATGACCTGAAGTAAGTTTGTCATAAAATAATAATAATAATAATAATAAATTGCAATAATAGAGCTCCATTCACAAACCCAAAGTCTCTTTACATATAGATGGGGAAGGAAAAAAACACAGAAAACAAAAGTTTGTCGAAGATAAAAGTTTTGAGTTGAGATTTAAAGGTGGAGAAAAAGGAACAATCTCAGAGAGACTGTAGAAGAGAGTTCCAGAGTTGAGGGGCCATAACACTGAAGGACCTGCCTCCCAGGGTGGAGAGTCTGGTGCGTGAAACAGTAGGGAGATAACTGCGTGAGAACCTGAGAGAGCGACATGGGGTGTATGGAGCTAGGAGTTGAGTGAGGTAGAGAGGGGCAAGGTTATGTAGGGCTTTGAAGGTTAGAAACAGAATCTTGAATTTAATCCTTAATGGGACCGGTAACCAATGAAGCTGGGAAAGAACAGGGGAGATGTGAGCAGAATGCTATGTGTGGATGAGGACTCTGGCTGCAGAGTTCTGAATGTATTGTAGCCTCTGTATAGATTTTGCAGGGAGGCCAATGAAGAGGGAATTACAGTTATCAATGCGAAACATTATGAATCAATGAACCATAGTTTGACCATCCATTAAAGGACAAAAATGGATGGAGACGAGCAATGTTATGGAGATGATAGAATGAAATTTTGGAAAGAGACCTAATGTGTAGCTCAAAATTAAGTGTTGATTCAAACAAAACACCAAGGTTTCTGACAACAGGAGCAGGTATAACAAGTGTACCAGAAAAACCGAGAAGTTAGTTGCCTTAGGAAGTAGGGAGTCTGGGCCTACCAGTAACACTTCAGTTTTATTAGTATTAACTTTAAGAAAGTTATTTTCCATCCATAGCTTAAGATCAGTGATGCAGTCAGTGAGTGCTGGGCAGCGAGTCTGTAGGTGACTGTATACTAAGGTATAAATGTATATTGTCTGCATAGCAGTGGATGTTAAGGCCATGTCTGTGAATAATCTGACTCAATGGAAGGATATAAAGTAGAAAGACTAATGGACCAAGGAGTGAACCCTGAGGAACACCACATGACACAGGTGAGGTGAAGGATTTATATTAGCCGAGTATTACAAACTATTGCTTATTAGAAAGATATGATGTGAACCATTAAAGGGCTAAGCCAGAGATTCCTACAGTGGAAAGACGTAAGAGGAGGATTTCATGATTAACAGTGTCAAATGCTGTGCTTAAGTCCAGAAGGAGGAGAATATTAAGTGAACTGCAGTCTGCAGACCAGAGAAGATCATTAATTACACGGAGAAGAGCTGTCTCAGTACTGTGCTGTATAAAAAACCAGACAGAAAAGGCTCATAGAAGTTGTCTAGAATAAAGGCATGGAATTATGTAGCAACAAGCGTTCCATCACCTTAGCCAAAAAAGAGATAGGCCTGTAACTGGAGAGTGAAGAAGGATCCAAGTCAGTTTTTTTTAAGGATTGGGGTAACTGCAGCAATTTTGGGGGGAAGTAGGGACAGAACCTGAAACGAAACATGCATTTATCAATGAGGAAACAGGGATACTAATAATGGATGAGCATGTCTTAAGCAGAGAAGTGAGGGCAGGATCAAGCAGACAGGAGGAGGAATTAGACTCCTGAATAAATCAGAAATGGTGAGAGAGATAAACAACAAGCAAAAAACAAGAGAGTCTTGATGATGGAGATGGCAGATTAGAATGAGTGAGTGATTGATGTGTGGAGGGGAAACTGTGATAGATTTTATCAATTTTGGCATCAAAGAAGTGTAAGAAAGCCTAACACTGTTCATCTGTATTGAGACATACTAGAGGAGGGGGCTGGAGGAGTTTATTAACAGTCCTAAAAAGAGTTTTAGGCCTAGACTTTGCACCATTTATGAGAGAGGAATAATAGTTGGAGCGAGCAGAGTTAAGGGCATCCCTATATTTAAGTACGTGCTCAGTGTAAAGCTGTGAGTGAACTATGAGGCCTGTTTTCTTTTCAACCCATTCAAGATGCCAGGTAGAGGCTTTCATAGCTCTGAGCTCATGGGTGTGCCAGGGACACAGGAGCGGTGACTGGAACCTGCCTAGTCCTTAAAGGAGTAAAGTTATCTAGCAGATGGGAAACACAATTATTATAAAGGGAAACCATGCTGTCAGGAGAGGAAAGACTATGCAGGCCAGAAAGAGACAAAGACAGAAGGGAAGCAGAAAACAAAACGGAATTAGCAGACCTAATGTTGCGATGGGAAACCGACTTTTACTCAACAAAAGTAGTGGTAATAATGTTAATGTTACATTCGATAAGCTTATGATTAGAAATACCAGAGTGAACCTGAGATGGAGACATTTTTCAAGTCATTTGAATAAAGCAAATCAAGAATATAACCATGAGCATGAGTGAAGAAATCAATATGCTGTATCAAATTAAAACATTCCAAAGTTGAGATGAACTCAGCTTTGAGAGAGCAGTTGATATCAACATGAATATTAAAGTTACCAAGTACAATTACAGCAGAGCAAATAGATGAGATTACAGTGAGAAGTTCATTAAATTCAGATAGAAAATTGACCACAGATTTGGGAGGGCGATAATCTAACAACAGAAGCACAAGAGGGGACGAAACCAGCTTCACAGCAATATATTCAAAAGATGTGACTTCAAAAAAGTAGAGTTCCTTCATTGTTCAGGTAGATCTATAAATCACTGCCAGGCCACCTCCTTTTCTTGTTAACCTGGATTTAGATATGTGTCTGTAGTCAGGAGAAGTCAGCATGTTTAAATGTAAAATGTCACAAGGTTGTTGCCAAGTTTTTGTAAGTACTTCCTTCTGGGAGTGGAGGTCATTAATCAGCAATTAAACCATGGTATGTAACTAATTTTTAAGACATAGTTTCTACATTTTGAATTATTTGTGTTGAGTACACAAAGGCCAATTTAAATGTTTTTGTGTATTGTTGGTCTAATGAGGTTAGATATATCTTATTGTAGGACTTTATTAGGATACGTGATTATGTGTTACATTTAAAACTACAGAAGTGAAAGATGGTGTGCTTTTTCACATTGCAGTATGTGTGCTTATTGGTGAAACCATTAAAGATAAGCAGACATACTCTGATCAAAGCAACAAAAGTTCAAGAGAGAAATAATAATAACATATCAATAATACACTCAATAGCTACTTAACTTGGAGCTTTTTCCTTTCCTTTTAATACAGATCGTCCAGGAGGCCTTGGATGAAGCCAGGCAAGGGCGCACTTGCATAATTATTGCACATCGCTTATCGACAATTCAAAATGCTGACATCATTGCAGTAATTAGTAATGGAGAAGTAGTTGAGCAGGGAACTCATAGTGAACTGATTGCTAAAGGTGGTGCTTACTATGCACTTGCTAATGCTCAAAGTGGACATTAGTATCAGTGTGGACTGCTGTTAAAAGACTCTGGCAAAGATTATGTTTTTGAACAAGTCAAGATGAAATATTCTTCTTGCTCTGCTGGCTGCACTTTTAATTTTCCCCAGAATCAAGAAAAGACTGTTGCTTAAGATAAATTAGCAGTTAGTCTTGTCAATTTGGTAAAGATCTTCAGTATAAAAATGTGTATTATAAGAGCAACATACCACTCAATGTGTTGCCAAGATAGATTACTCTCAGCCATCTCAGGTAAAAAATAAGAGTTCAATATAGATTTTGCTGATTGTAATTAATATTTCTTAGTCACTGTTTCTTTACACTGCTGTATTCTCACATTAAGATTTCTTTACACAAGAAAAAATGTGATTTTACTTTGGCATGCTATGCAATTTATTTTTGCCTAAAAGGTTTAGCATTAGGAGAGTTAGCTTTAAATGAACTGTAATTCAACAAACATACTGCTGTAATAACTTCTACTTTCTATCTTGAAAGCTGGGGGAAGATTATATATAATTATGCATCTAAAGCATCTGCAACCTCTTAAACAAGAAACTATAACTGATTTTTCTTTTATTTCTATTAAAGATAAAAATGGATCTGTAAGTGGCCAAACTAAACCTGTTATTTGAAAGAACATTCTACTGGTGGCAATGTAACTGGTAGTCATAAGAGCACTAAAAAGTTCTAAGTCTGATACAGTAAAGCTCAGTGTTACTACATTGTTTGAAGTGGTCGAGTCCTTTTTAAACAATGTTTCTTCAAAATCACTGCAAAGATTCAAAAAAAGCAGTGAGTATGCTTATTATTTTAATTAAATGTCAGATACGCTGTAAAATGTGGTCAGATAGTATTGACTACAGGTTAGTAGAATCATACATAATTACCTAAATTAAGCCATTAGTTCAAGAAACACCATGGTATTGCTATAATAAACCTGTGGAAAGTTGCTGCATTGTACTTGTGAAGAGGAACCACCATATGATATTCAGAAAATGTTCAAATATCAGTCACCTTTATAGAATGCTTTTACAAAACTGAAACCAAAGCAGCTCACTTGCAGCAGTTCTATATTCTTGCCAAAGTTCCTGAAAAATGTGCATGAGCCATTCCTCGGTCTTTATGTAAACGCACTAATATGTCTGTGTTACATGTAATATTATAATTCTTTAATGTATTTAACAGTTTTATGTTAAGATACTTTTAATTAATAATGTTGCATGTATGATACTGTGTGTAACTGAAATGTATAGTTTTTGTATACTGTTATCTTAAGTTAAGCTTTTTCAAACTAAAGTTCTGAAATTGTCTTTTTACTAAATAATGATTTATCATTCACCAAATATCCTCATAAAAATTAATTGAAATAGGACTTACTTTAAATAAATACAGTATAAAAAAATTGTTGCAAGTACATGGACTTTTGCATATGGTCAGATATGCCAATTGAATATTAACATGGTTAAAAAAATACAAAAAATGTTCAGTTTTTAATTGATGAAGTGATGAGATTAAGGAAACAAAAGAGAAGCTCTACAAAGGTAACAATCTTACCAAACCGGTACAAAATGTACCACCAATGAGTTTGGTACATTCCAGCGAAAAGACTGGCTATGCTTATCTTTCCAAGGGAACATTCAGATGGGTGTGTCACATTCTGTGTCACAGTAGTCTGCATTCCACAGTATTTTGATCAAAGAAAGGCGGTAACAAAAATGGTAGTACACAACATACAGTTGGGAACATGATGAATAAATGATAATTAATGCTAAAGTCCCAACCTTTTTTGGGATTTCACCCTCATTCTACGATGGGGTTAAATAGTACTGTTCATTCATGTGAGCAGTTTCTATCATTCTTTGTCAGCAAAATTGATACTATCCACCGTGGCATTGTTCAAACTACCTATGAACTTCCTACTGTTAATCATGACATTGTTCTAGATTCCTTTGATCAAGTCTCACTTTCAATGCTAAAAAGAACTATTGACACCCTTAAACCAGCTTCCAGCCCCCTTGATATTGTACCACCATGTCTCTTAGTGGAAGCCTTTCATGTGTTGGGCCCATCTTTACTAGCCATTATAAATGATTCTATTAGTTCGGGGGTTGTGCCCTCATTTTTTAAACATGCTGCAGTCCGTCCCCATCTAAAAAAGGCAGGATTAGATCCTGGAGTTTTAACCAACTTTCGTCCAATTTTCCAGCTCCCATTTCTGGCTAAAATACTAGAAAAAATTATTTATAATCAATTGGTCAATCACCTTAACGCCAATAATTTATTTGAGACCTACCAATCTGGTTTTAGGCGTTATCATGGTGTTGAAACGGCACTCCTGAAAGTGTTCAATGACAACTCTCTTATTACTGACTCAGGTGATGCGGCAGTCCTTGTCCTCCTTGACCTGTCCGCTGCCTTTGACACCATTGACCATGAAATATTGCTGATGCGGCTCGAACATCTTGTTGGGATTAAAGGGGCTACTCTTAACTGGTTCAGGTCATATTTAACTGGTAGACACTTTTCAGTGACTTTAAATTCCTCTTTTTCATCTACTGCACCTTTTAAATATGGTGTTCCTCAGGGATCCATTTTAGGTCCTATTTTATTCTCTATATACCTTCACCCTATTGGAGCGATTTTTAGGAAATTTAACATTTCTTTTCACTGCTATGCTGATGATACTCAGGTTTATATTCCCGTCTGCAACTCTGCAACAAATCAACTCCACAACTGTCTGTCTGAACTAAGATCCTGGATGGCCAATAATTTTCTTGATCTAAATCAAAATAAAACGGAGGTGCTTATAGTGGGTCCACCAGCTAAAGCCCAAATTGGTCTTGGACTTCTCGGCTCTTTCTCTGCCTTTTCCAAACCTCAAGTCCGCAATCTTGGTGTTACCTTTGATAGTAACCTCTCTTTTGAGAAACAAGTAAATTCTGTTGTCAAGAGTTGCTTTTTCCAACTTCGTCTATTAGGTAAGATAAAGCCTTTTTTATCTTCTAAAGATCTTGAGAAAGCTGCTCATGCTTTTATTTTTTCTCGCCTCGATTATTGCAATTCGCTGTATTCTGGGATTAATAAATCTCTGATACACAGGTTACAGCTGGTCCAAAATGCTGCTGCTCGCTTTCTGGTTGGGGCAAGGAAGTATGACTCTGTTTCTCCTATTTTAGCTTCGTTACTCTGGCTGCCTGTCAGTTTTCGAATTGATTTTAAAATCTTGCTGCTAGTTTTTAAATCATTACATTGGCTTGCTCCTGTCTATTTATCTGAACTGTGTGTTTTACACCAGCCATCCAGAGTGCTTAGATCTTCTGGTCAGTTGTCTCTTGTTGTCCCTCGTACCAAATGTAAAACCAAGGGGGACAGGGCCTTTGCAGCTGCTGCCCCTCGCCTATGGAACTCTCTACCTCATCATATTAAGGAGTCGTCTACAATTGAACAGTTCAAAACACTTTTCACTTGCATTCAGTGACCTTCAGTAATACTGATGGTTTTCCTCTTTGTGATCATATAACATTATTTCTATTTATTATCTACTAGCAAAATACCCGCGCTTCGCAGCGGCGAAGTACTGCATTAAAATTTTTATTAAGAAGAAAATTTAACCTTTTTAAAGTGAGGGAAAATATGGCAATAATTATTTGTTAAGGATCTCTTTGTATACCACGTTGTCAGTTCGGCCCTCCGGTTGTAACATGACCAAGCTGTGCGCTGAGCTTACTCTTGAGCATGCAACTTACAGTTTGGCCATGTGAACAGTAATCTTGTTTCAAATCTCACAGCATGGATTGCTGCTGTCATAATCGATTTCAGTTTCATGGTTTGTTTCAATTACGACAGTATTTGCAGGAGTTGTGTTGAAGTGACATTCGGCATCTGTCAAGCATTGTAAGCTTACAACCGGTTTCATCGATAACTTCACATCCAGCTTTTGAGAGTTTAAACATTCATAAACATCAAAGTGTCCACTACTGAAATTGTCACCTATGAATGTAAGATGTTTAAGAGGCATTGGCGGTTGTCGAAAGGTGTAAAATATTTGGCCATTTCGGTACACTTGAAAGCACCAACCGAACAATTCAGCGGCAGCCATCAACTCACATGCAGAACCATAGGTGAAGGGCTTAAGCATTTCACTCTTCTAGTGCTCCTGTGTAGTATAATTATCTCCTGTACCGTCATCAGTCCACACCTTGAACCTGTCCCAGTCATTCAATACATAAGACACAATGTTCTTCCGGATATCAAGAGTGAGCCTGATATGGCCGTGCAATATGTAACACAGAGAATGGAAAAGGTAGGTACCATCTCCGGGCATGGAAACCACTCGGTAAGTGACAGTTCTTTGATCGATGGTGATTACCTCGATAGACATGGTAATGGGGGTTGGAATGATGAAGGAAATGGGTACCTGAGTAATGTAAAGTAAGTGTAAAATACCTATACAATAACTATAATTGTAATAAACAAACAATAAAACAGCGGAGAAGCCGTGGATTAAACAAAAAGGCTGTAGTTATCAGCAGGGAGACGTGAATCCCGTGGCGAAGCAAGGAAGGGAATGTAGAGACTGGAGCGACGGACGGCCTTATATAGGCAGGCAGCCAACAACGTGGGAGGTGATGGGATGGGAGACCCAACGCCGCCTCACATGGTGACCAAGCTGCAGGCTATGGACGTATATATAGGATTCAGTTAGCGTTGGGAACCCGTGTACCAAATTTCTTGAAGATGGGCCCATAAGTAACAAAGACTGTTGAAAAGTTCAATATGGTGGCCGACAGTGGCATCATACCACTGAAATAAGTACGTACATTGGTTTCGGTTAGTGCAGGGAAGCCGCCTACCAAATTTCGAGAAGATGAGGCCATAAATAAGAAAGTTCAACATGGCGGACGTTGTTGATCGTTACGCCTAGAATTTCGAAATGAAACCTGCTTAACTTTTGTAAGTAAGCTGTAAGGAATGAGCCTGCCAAATTTCAGCCTTCTACCTATACGGGAAGTTGGAGAATTAGTGATGTTGGAAAATTCAATATGGCGGCTGACAGTGGCGTCATGCCACCGAAATAAGTACGTACATTGGTTTTGGTTAGCTCAGGGAAGTCACCTACCAAATTTCGTGAAGATGGGGCCGTAAATAAGAAAGTTCAACATGGCGGACGTTGTTGACCATTATGACCGTTATGCGTAGAATTTCGAAATGAAACCTGCTTAACTTTTGTAAGTAAGCTGTAAGGAATGGGCCTGCCAAATTTCAGCCTTCTACCTACACGGGAAGTTTGAGAATTAGTAACATTGGAAAGTTCAATATGGCGGCTGACAGTGGCGTCATACCACCGAAATAAGTATGCACATTGGTTTCGGTTAGCGCAGGGAAGCTGCCTACCAAATTTCGTGAAGATGGGGCCATGAATAAGAAAGTTCAATATGGCGGACATTGTTGATCGTTATGACCGTTACGCGTAGAATTTCCAAATGAAACCTGCTTAACTTTTGTAAGTAAGCTGTAAGGAATGGGCCTACCAAATTTCAGCCTTCTACCTACACGGGAAGTTGGAGAATTAGTGACGTTTGGAAAATTCAATATGGCGGCCGACAGTGGCGTCATACCATCGAAATAAGTACGTACATCGGTTTTGGTTAGCACAGGGAAGTCACCTACCAAATTTCGTGAAGATGGGGTCAGCCTTCTACCTATACGGGAAGTTTGAAAATTGGTGACATTGGAAAGTTCAATATGGCGGCCGACAGTGGCGTCATACCATCGAAATAAGTACATACATCGGTTTCGGTTAGCGCAGGGAAGCCGCCTACCAAATTTCGTGAAGATGGGGCCATAAATAAGAAAGTTCAACATGGCGGACGTTGTCGACCGTTATCGACCGTTATGACCGTTATGTGTAGAATTTCGAAATGAAACCTGCTTAACTTTTGTAAGTAAGCTGTAAGGAATGAGCCTGCCAAATTTCAGCTTTCTACCTACATGGGAAGTTGGAGAATTAGTGATGAGTCAGTCAGTCAGTCAGTCAGTCAGTGAGTGAGTGAGGGCTTTGCCTTTTATTATTATAGATCTTATTTTATGTTCATATATTTTATTACTATTTATGTTTTATTGTTTATTGTTTTTTCTTTTATTCTATTATTGTAAAGCACTCTGGCCACAGCATTACTACTGTATGTTGTTTTAAATGTGCTATATAAATAAATTGACATTGACATTGACAAGTATATGATATTGAGTTGGATTTACTGCATTATATCATTTTTATACTGACTTTAGTTTAAACTGAAAGATTTGTCTATTTAGAATGTATATCCCCTGTAAATCAAAATACTGAAACCTTTTTTTCAGATGTGATTGTGCTCACGATTAAAATATTTAGACATGGTCCATCAATCATGTTGTACTGTACAAATGTTTAGTGTATGAAGGTCATTTGATAAGTTTGGTACATTTCTATGAGATGGCACCACAATTCATTTGATTACATCATGGCTAGCAAGTGTCACTCTTCAAACTAAGCCAGGCTAAATTTCAGCCAAAAGTGACATTTTTTATATTCTACAGATGTCTGAGGCAATTTTTTTTTTTTTTCAAAAAACGGTGTTTAAGTTGCTTTTTTACCATACTAATCAAATGACCCTCATGGTTTACAAGACATTCATTCCTTACTTCAATGGATTGAACCTGAAAATATTTGATCCTAACAAAAGAATTACACACTCCAGTTATCATTACACTCCATATATTTACCAACTCTAAACTCATCACATCTTTCCATACATTTTTCCTGGTGTGGGTCTCAGTGGCATAACAGGTCAGACAGGTCAGCCTAGATTTCCTTTTCCCAGCTTCAGATTCCAGCTCTTAATAGGGAATTCATAGATGTTCCCAAGCCAGCCAAGACATACAAGTAATCCGTTCAGCGTATCTTGGGTCTCTGAAACCAAAACAGCTCACTTGCAGCAGTTTTATATTCTTGCCAAAGATCCTGAAAAATGTGCATGAACCATTCCTTGGTCATTACATAAAATGCACTAAAATGTCTGTGTTTTACAGTATGTGATATTTTTATTCTTTACAGTATTTAAGTTTTACATTAAGATATTTAATAAAAAATGTACATGTATGATACTGTTTTGTAATTATAATGCATAGTTTTTGTATATACTGTTATCTTAAGTTAAGCTTTCTATTTCAAATTGAAGTTCTGAAATTGTCTTTTTATTAAATATTGATTTATTATTCACCAAATATCCTCATAAAAATAAACTGAAATTGGACTTACTTTAAATAAATACAATGTAAAAAATTGTTACATATATGTGGACTTTAGCATGTGGTCAGATATTACAATTGAATATTAACACCATAAAAAATAAAAAAAATTGGTTTGAACAGATTTTATGTGATGAAGCTGATGAGAAATATTAAGGGAACAGTATGATCATGTTGCAAAACAGAAGCTGTTCAAAGGTTACAATCCCACCAAACAGGCACAAAATGCATCACTACTCCGTTTGGCACATTCCAGTAAAAAGGACTAGTTAGGCGGATCTTTCTAAGAGCACATTCAGATTGGTGTGTCATATTCTGTGTAGGCATGTCTTATTAGTGTGCCTTCCACAGTATAGTATGTGTGGTACCTGGCCCGGACACAGACAGACTGACATCGTTTAAAGTCACACAACACATGTCTATTTACAATATCAATCACCCCAATCACCCCAGTCCAGGCCCTCAATAAAATGCCTTCTCTCTCAGGACCACCTGCACTCCTCTCCTTTGACTTCCGTCCTCTTCCACCCGACTCCAGCCATCGAATGGAGGGAGACGGCACCTTTTATATCCACCCAGATGTGTTCCAGGTGTCCTCCAGTAATCTTCCACCGGCACTCCCCTGTGTGGCGGAAGCACCGGCTGTGTACACAGAAGCACTCCAGGTGTCCCCGATCTTCTTCCCCCTAGCACTTCCGGGTGTGGGTGTTATTTATTTTTAATTATCTATCTATTGTAGTATAATATAGTTCTTTACCTGTCTTACACTTGTCCTGTGCTTATATATATTTTGCACCATGGTTCTGGGAAATGTTATTTTGTGCCACTTTATGCTGAAATGCTCAGTATTGATGGTATGACAATAAAGCCACTTGAATTGACTTGATTTGACTTAAGTTGAAGTAGACTATGTATTGCACAATTAAATATTTGAGTAAAGGGAGCATATAATAGTATTTATTTTGACTTATGTCAGTCAGTCATTATCCAACCCACTACATCCTAATACAGGGTCACTGGGGTCTGCTGGAGCCAATCCCAGCCAACACAGGGCGCAAGGCAGGAACAAATCCTGGGCAGGGCACCAGCCCACCACAGGACTCACGCACACACACATCAAACAAACACTAGGGACAATTTAGGATCGCCAATGTACCTAACCTGCATGTCTTTGGACTGTGGGAGGAAAATGGAGCACCCAGAGAAAACCCATGCAGACACAGGGAAAACATGCAAACCCCACGCAGGGAGAACCTGTGATGCAAATCCAGGTCTCCTTATTGCAAGGCAGCAGTGCTACCACTGTGCCACCGTGCTGCCCAACCTATGTACTGTATATAACATATATGACATATTATAGATATTAACATTAATTCCAATCAGTTAACAACTCTGTACTAATGACAAGATGCATGTTATGATGGTCCTAGTATCTCCATATAGTTCTAGAGTTTCAGGTCATTTTTGGACTAATTTGCCTTTACTGTATTGCTTTGAGATTTCTTCTGGGATTCCTGTTTTCTAAAGTACTCTAATAATTTTAAATGAATTGGTGATCCTTTGATTGTTGCATTGTATAGATGTTCATAACTATGGTTCCATGCACTGGAAATGGAAACAACTGAAGAGCATGCAAATTCCACAAAGTAAATGACTGGGTGCTGGATTCAATTGCAGAATGTTAGATGTGTGAGGTAGCAGTGCTAACCATTGCCTCACTATGCAGCACCAACATATGAATATATTATTTATAATAATACTTGGTTAATGGGCAGCATGATGGTGCTGCTTTGTAAGAAGTAGATTGGGGTTCAAGTTCCAGGTGCTCCCTACTTGAAGTTTGTATGTTCTGCCTATGTATATGTGTGTTTTATCCAGGTATTCTAAGTTTCACCCACAGATGAAAGACTTTTTGATTAGTGATGCTAACTTGGCCCTTATATGTTTACTCCAGCTGGTGCACTGTTGAAGGACTGCTGGGATATGCTTCTGCTTGCTGGGATATGCTTCTGCTTTCCCTTGACCCTGCTCTGTTTAAGCAGATTTAGGACATGGATGGATGGATGGATGAATTTTATGTTAAAGTATTGGAGTTAAAACAAATACTTTTAATAGCAAAGAAACATTTTTCAGAAATGTATGTTTCTTTACTGTTTCCATTTAATAAGATGGGATATCAAGAGTCTTTACACAATTATTAAATTTTCAGCATTCACTGATGTAAAGGCTGAAATAAAGACACATCATGACAGATTCCTTTCAACCCTTAATAAAGTCTTATAACCAGCAATATTAAAATGAAAAATAAATTAAACTTTTTGTAGGAAAATTAAATATTTGTGTTTGCAGATTCGGTAATGCACTGTTGCTGTGATTTGTGCCGTTGTGTCACAACTAATGGAGATTAGATTTGAATCCATGACCTGTCACATATTTTGTACCATGACTTTTGCAAGTAGCTGAATGCTCTCTGAATAAATCATGTTTCTTTTATTTCACAGCATTGACTAATTTCTTTATATATATATATATATATAGGTAGATAGGGGGGCGCTATCGCCCCCTTGAACAAGTCGCCAGACACCAGAGAAAAGTCCAAAAGTAGAAAGGTGATTCTGAACATAGAGCCTTTAAAAACCGATGGGAGGCTGAGTATATGTTTACTGACATTGCCGGTAAACCCGTGTGTCTCATTTGTGGAACGTGTGTACAAAAACTGGGGTCTCCTTCCCAGCAAAAGTCGAGCAGCCGGCGCGCGCGCATAGCTGTGCCGGGATTTGAGACGCTGACTGCGTTTCTGCCTTAAGTCAAAGTGAGCACTTTTAATTTTTTT